>CAUYRT010089739.1:0-51505 GCA_963574885.1 Lepilemur ruficaudatus
GATTTTTTTTTTTTTTTTTGAGACAGAGTCTCACTCTGTTGCCTGGGCTAGAGTGCCGTGGCGTCAGCCTAGCTCACAGCAACCTCAAACTCCTGGGCTGAAACGATCCTTCTGCCTCAGCCTCCCAAGTAGCTGGGACTACAGGCATGCGCCACCATGCCCGGATAATTTTTTCTACATATATTTAGTTGGCCAATTAATTTCTTTCTATTATTAGTAGAGACGGGGTCTCGCTCTTGCTCAGGCTTGTTTCGAACTCCTGACCTTGAGCAATCCACCTGCCTCGGCCTCCCAGAGTGCTAGGATTACAGGCATGAGCCACCGCGCCCGGCCACCTTTGGAGATTTTTTAAGAGCTGAGAGATTATTTAAAGAAAAATAGCTATAGTAATAGTAATAATTTTAGGAAAAACAGCAATTGATTTTAAATAAAAATTAAAAGGGGATATGGAAGGAAAAAGGAATATAGTTTTATGTGTTTTAAGGTCTTATTGACAAGTGGGAAAAATACTTTATATATTCATAGGAACCATATTAAAATATTTAATAATATCTATGAAGTAGCTACTAACCAATCAGAACTGATAATAGCCATAGAGCTGGAACAGGGCTCTAAAGACCCCTTGATATGTTGGACATTAGCTCTTTAGTTGATGGATAACAGGGAGGTGGGTAGTATTTGGGAGAGGTTGGAGCAATTGAAGGAGATATTAAGGGTAGAGCATTTGGAATGGTAGTGGGGTTTTGCTAATTGATATGAAAGTGTTTTATGTTTCAACAACTAATATGGTTTTTCTGGTGGGTACTAGATGTACAATAGCCAAATGACTCTAAGGAAAATAAGTAACAGAAAATTTGAATAAGTTAAATTATAAAAAGTAAAATAAAATGTCAATAAACAGATCATAAGATGTTAAACTTTATTAATAACCAAATATAAGTTTTATTTATTTATTTATTTTTTTGTTGAGACAGAGTCTCACTCTGTTGCCTGGGTTAGAGTGCCGTGGCATCAGCCTAGCTCACAGCAACCTCAAACTCCTGGGCTCAAGCAATCATTCTGCCTCAGCCCTCCGAGTAGCTGGGACTACAGGCATGCGCCACCATGCCCGGCTAATTTTTTCTCTATATATTTTTAGTTGTCCAGCTAATTTCTTTCTATTTTTTTTTAGTAGAGACAGGGTCTCGCTCTTCTTGCTCAGGCTGGTCTCGAACTCCTGAGCTCAAATGATCTGCCCGCCTTGGCCTCCCAGAGTGCTAGGATTACAGGCATGAGATACCAGGCCCAGCCTACAAGTTTTATTTTAACAAAACACTTTTCACTTACACAATTGGCAAATATTTTTTCTTGTAAGTGACATAACATAGGGAATAGGGAAAGTGGCACTCTTATGCCTGCTGATAGAAGTATAAATAGGCACAAACATTGTGAAGGACAGTTTTGCAATATTTACCAAAAACTTTTAGAATGTTGGTCTGGTTCTGGTAGTTTTAATGGTTCTGGTAGTCTTAGGCTAAGTTTAGACATATCATTCCTTCCAGTGAAAACACCTAAAAGCTGGATATTAAAAATATTCTTAAAGCATAAAAGGATATGAAAAGATAGTAAGAAATTACCAGACTAAAGGTGAAGGTAAAATGGGAACCCAAATATGGAAGCTATCCTGCCCTGAGGGAATTTTCTGATTCATGACAATTAGAATCTTCATCCTATTAGACCTGCAGGACATGGGAGACAAAAAGAAAAACCCAAGACCTGTATAAGATTAGATAGGAAGTCTAATAGATCTCCCTGCATAAGATACTGGGACTCCAACGCCTTTGAGTGTTTACTGCTTGTATTAAATTGCCTGGGTCAGTGAATTTCAAGCCTTGAACTTGGGTTAAAGTAATTCTGGATTGGTAGTATCTGGCAGAAGCAAGTATAAATCTTCTCTGAAGTAAGATAACTTCATCATAGGCCTAAAATCATTTCTAGAAATGATTCTTCAAATACAATGTTCAGCATATAATGAAAGAAATCATGTACACAAGGAAACTATTAATAGATTAAGAATCAGCAGAGACAATAGACAACAAAAACAGACTCATAAAGACTTTGGATGTTCAACTTATTAGGCTCAGACTACAAAACAAGATTATAAATCAATTATGAAGAGTATGTTTAAAGACAAAATATCAGCTTGATGATATCTACAGAGAACAGAAAACCACAGAGATTTACATAGCAAGTGTGAGTTTAAAAAAGAACCAAATAGAATTTTACTGTGATTTTAAATGTTTTCAATATTGTATTATTTTAAATAAAATTTATAAAGTTTATAAATATATTTATAGTTTGTAAATAAAAATAAATTTTATAAGTAACATTTATAAATAAAAATTTAAAATCCAACAAGCTTTTAAGTATAGATTAGACATAACTTAAAACTTAGTGAACCTGAAGAATATCAGAAGAAATAATCCAGAATGCAGCATAGAGAGGCAAAAAACATATATACACACATATATGTAAAAGACACAGAAGATACAGTGAGACTGTAGAACGTAGGTTTAGCCACAGTTCTGGAAGGAGAAGATAAAATGAAATGGAAGCAATTATTTGAAGAGTAAACTGTTAAGGATTTTTCAAACTGACAAGACTTCAAGACACTGCTTTTGAGAAGTCTTATGAACTGAAAGTATAATAAATTGAAGAGAAATCCATACCTAAGCACACCGAAGTAAAACTTCTTAAAACTAAAGACTAAAAACAACTATTAAAAGGAGCCAGAGAAAAAGATACTTTCAAAAAAGCAACAATATACTAACAGCCATCTTTTAACTAGTAAAAATGGGAAAGAGGAGACAGTGGAATATTATTTTCAATGTGCTGAAAGAAAATAGTTACTAACCTAAAATTCTAAAATAAGACGTTTCAGATACATTACAGCAGACATATTTTGCCACTTGCAGATCCATAGTGAAGGAAATTTTAAAGCATGTATTTCAGGTAGGAGGAAAATGATTCCACATGGAAATTCTGGGAGACAAGGAATTAAGAGCAAGGAAAGTAGAAAACATGTGAGTGAATCTAATGCATATTAGCTGTGTAAAACAATAATCATATTATCTTGTGGACTTTTTAAGATACAAAATTAAAATACACTATAACAATAGCATGTAAGTCAGGAAAGAGTATGTGGAGTTCAAGTGTTCTAACTTCCTTATATTATCAAAGATAAACTTTGACAAATTAAAAATGTGTGTATAATTTTTAAAGCAATCAATAAAAGAATGCAAGCAAAGGGGTATAATTTTAAACTGGTAAAGAAGATTTGACACGTAAAAATCAGATATCAATCTAAAAGAGAAAAAAATGTTACTGATCAGATAAATGAAAGCACTTTTAAAGATGGCAGATTTAATTCTAAATATAGTAGTAATTACAGAAATGTAAAAGGACTAAATGCTCCAGTTAAAAGTTAAAGATTGACTGCTTAAAAAGTCCAACTGCTATTAATAGGAGACACATTTAAAGCATAATGATAAGGTTTGAAATTAGAAGGAAAATACATACCCTGTAAACACCAATCAAAAGAAAGCTGATATGTCTAGATGAAAACATCAGAACACACTTCTGTTCTGGCAGAAAACATGACTGCAGATAAAGAGGGATATTTTACTTATGAAAGTTTCAATTAACCAAATAGATATTGCTTTTAATTCATATGAATCTTGAGACTATTACAGAGTCTCAAGATTATACAGAGCAGAAGTTGAGACACTACAAAGAGAACAGAAGTTATCATATATATGTGGGGGGAGGGCATAGTATATAAAACTTGGCATGTACGATGGCAAAATACATTCTTTTTAAGCATATGAATGGAATTTAAATATACAGATAAAGATAGACAAAGCTTTTTTCCCTCCTAGCCAAGTAGATGACTTTCATCATTATTCCAAAATGTTTATTTGGAACACACATACACGTTATTTGCATACTTAAAAGCAGGTTAGATAGTCTCCACCTTTATGAGTTTACAAGCAACACTAAATGCGTATACACCAATATTGAACACTAGTACATGCCAGTGCTTAGAGGATACTAGTTTATTTCATTTAATTGTCATTCTATGTAGGTATTGTTATTCCTAATTTAGAGATAAAGAACTACGACTCGGAGATTAAGTAAATTTTCTAAGATTATTTCTTCAGTAAATGACGGTGCTAGGATCCAAATATACTCTTTTTATGAGCAATGAACCAGCTCCAGAAAATACTTATTCCTTTTAGACTCGAAGTAAGGGGTAAGCATTCTTACAGAAGGATCTCTAATAACTTTAGGAAGCTATCTTTGTGCAACATTGACAAAGGTTTAAGTGTCTGCAATGTAAGAGAGTTACATATTGAGCCAAAGAAGTGGCTAAAATAGTTTGAGAGAGCTATTTTAGAAGGTAGAGGTAGTACTAGTGATTTGGAATGTGAGAATGGCTGAGGGTAAAGAACTATCATGTACCCAACTCAACAGAAATTAAAAAGCCTCTTCTATATGGCATCTTATGCCATTGAAAATCCTTTTCTTCCAGTTCAAATTCACTATTTTGCCATTGCTTATAGTTTCTGAAATGAATCCCAATTTCGACAGGCAGTTTTTCATGACCAAGTGAAAGTGAAGTATAAATTTCCTCTACTTTGAAGTTTTTAGAATGCGCTGTTTTACTGCTTAACACAGGGAGGAAAACACTCAGAGATAAGTATAATAATACAGTGTATCAATCGATTATTTATATCTCTTTAATATTTGAATAATTAGGCCCACATCATCATCTAGCAACTATTTTAATATTCTTCTGGCTGAGTTCCCTGCCTCAAGTCTCATCCCACTCTTTACCTTCTTCACATCTTGCCCTTAACCCCACAGCTTTACTCTAGTACAGCCATTAGAATGATCTTTTCACAACAAAGATTCGATTATATCATTTCAATGCTTTTTAAAAAAATCACTGGCTTTCACTGAAAAATATCCACCTCAATTTAGTGTGGTTATATTGTTCTTTGCGGTCTGGCCCCAATTTATCTTTCCAGTCTTGGCTTCTCCATTCCCTAACGATATCCTCTTCCCATAAGAAACAAAAGACTGATAGCCCATTTATGAAGAATACTGTACTCTGTTGCTGTGCTTATGTGATAAGAAACTGGGGCCAGAGAGGTTAAATGTAAGCCCAAGCCACACAATAAGTAAATGGCAGAGCCAGGATTCAAACTCAGGATTCAAATCATGGGCCTAACCTAGTAAACTACATTGCCTTCTTCTGTCCTTTATATGTTTTGTGAATTTTGTTTTAATCATGTGAAACAAAATTAATTTTGAGCATATTAAATGCTATGCATAATCCTTGCTATCTTGCAACATAATTGGGTATAAAACATAAGCCAGTTTTACAATAAATGATTCTGTTGTTTCTGTGGAACTTATAGTTGCCATTAGTATCAATAGTTTTCCTTCATCTCAGACACTTATTGATGATAATACCTTCCATTCATTTAGAGCTCACTATGTGCCATGCATTGTGGTAAGTATTTGCATATATAATAACATGTAATGACTAAAGCCACCCTGTGAGATAATTACTTCTATTCCCATTTTGTGATGAGAAAACTGAGGCTAAAAAAAAGGCTAAGTACATTGTTCGAGATTAAACAGCTGGTAGTGGGGCTGGATTTGAACTCAAGACTGCCTTACTTTAAAGCCTGTGCCCTCAATTACAACATGATGAGATCTCCCTTTAAAGCTCCTAGATTGAACTTCTCAATAAACTGGGTCCTACTGTCTGTGCCCTATGCCTGCAATTCCTTGTTTTCCACATATGTAGTCTTCTGCCAGTCTTGTCTTCTCCACAAAGTAGCTGACCAGTTTCTTTCTGCTCCTGTTCTCTTGGGCTCTAAACAGCTTTAAATAGCAGAAACTGTGGTTATGAGCTGGGGTTTATTTTCTCTATAGGGAATGGCTTCTGAAGAAGGAAATGGGAGTTATCTAATTCATGGGTCAAGTAGCTGAGGTGGAGAGAAAACAGGTCACACAATCCAAGAAAGACTTTTCTATTCCTTTCATCCCTCTGCACCAAGATTTCTGAGTGCCTAGGATCTAGAACTCCTTATGACTTTGTTTTCCTCCTCTGTGCTCAGGCAGGCTGGCTTCAGGTCTGTAGATTGCAATAATAAAAAACTGTGATGACTTAGAAGGCTCATTATTTTAGACATCAATTCGTTTATATATATGCCAGGCATTGTTCAAGATACTGGATATACAGGTGTGAACAAAACAAAATACCTGCTTTCATGGACCTTATACCTTTCTGGGAGACAAAAGACAATTAACAAATAAACAAATACATAGTAATAGTGACAGATAGTGATAAAAGCTATGAGGAAAAGGAAAGTTGAGTAATGGGTTAGAAAATGAAGGGTGATGGTGGGTGTAGGGCTGCTATTTTAGTTAGGGTGGTCAGGGAGGAGCTTTCTGAGGTGTTATTCTTTGAGTAAAGATCCTAAGGGACATGATGTGAGCATTCTGGCAGAAGAAACAGCCTTGAGGTGGAAGTATGCTTGCCATATTTGAGGAAGATAAGGAGACCAATGTATTAACAGATGGAACAGGCTGCATAGGAAGAGAGCGGTGGGAGATGTGGTTTAAGAATATCCAGGGACCAATTGGAGCTTTAGATTTTTATTCTGAATGTGGTGGGAAGATTTGAAGATTTTGAGCAAAAGAGTGAAATGGTCAGATTTATACTCTAACAGGATCCATCTTGCTGCTGAATAAAGAATACATGATAAGGGGCAAGGGTGGAACCAAGAGACCAAACAGAGTACAGTGGTAGAGAATTTGAGAAGTATTCAGATTCAGGAAATGCTTTGAAGACACAGCTGATAAGAATTGCTAATGGATTGAATATGAGGCTTGAGCCAAGTCTTTGGGTTTTGGCTGAGGCAGCTAATTGAATGAAGGTGCCATTTGCTGGGATAGGGAAAACTGAGACGGGGATTAAATTTAGGAGAGGAAATCAAGAGTTTGGTTGTAGATTAGTGAGAGACTTTGACTTTCAAGTTTTTGGGAACAATAGGCCTCTAGTAGCTGCAGCTGGTGTTAACCTTTTACAGGGACATGTCTAAGTGGAGGTGAGGGGGCAGAGAAACAGAAGAAATAAAGTTTCCTCTGAGTAATTCTCCAGATATTCAAGTGATAAAAAGTAGGTTAGTCATCCCAGCCTGTCTTATACACACTATGATTTCAGGGCAAGAAGTGATTTCCTCTCTCTTCAAAAAAATGTCCTGATTTCTTTTGTCTCAAAATTTCTGAACTTAAATGCATTCCACAATTAGAGATAGAAAGCATAAAATGTAAATAGTTTGAGAGGTGTGTAAATTTTTATCAAATTATAACGGAGCACAGATGAAGGTCCTGAGTGTTTAAAAGGAAGAAAACGTCATTGTCAAGAGACAGGATGTGGATAATACAAAGATTTCATAATCAGGCCAGGCACTGCCCTATTACAATTTCTAACTGAGAAAATAGAGAAAGAAGTGTTTGTATTTTGAAGGATCTTCTAGGTTTATGTCCACGTGGGAAGTATGCGTGTAAATTCTTTCTCTTCCTCATCTTTTTTTTTTTTTAACTCTTTCTACTTCTTATCCCTTAGTCACTCCCCAAAAGTGTTTTTCAGCTAGAAGCCCTGTGGCATGATAGAGGCTTGTCACCTCTTTTCCAGCGACAGACTTCAAACAGATGGCCCTGAAGAATGCTACCGGTCTGTACCATCTCCATTTGATGATGCAGTGTCCTAGGAAAAGGGTACCACATTTAACACCACAAAGGATTTAAGGCAGCTTTTTTATTATGTGTGTGTGTGTTTTTTTTTTATTTTTGAGATGGGGTCTTGCTCTGTCACCCGGGCTGGAGTGCAGAAGCATGATCATACATCACTGTAGCCTTGAACTCCTGAGCTCAAGTGATCCTCCCATCTTAGCCTCCTGTCTCAGCCTCCTGAGTAGCTGAACATTATGGTTTTTTCCCCTGATTATCACAGTCATATATGTTTATTGCAGAATATTTTAACAAATAAGTTAAAAAACCAAAACACAAAGACTATTTAAATTCCTGCTTTTTAGAGGCAACAACATTTTGGCATATTTCCTTTAAGTGTTTTACACATTTAGTTCTTTCCTGAGTTCTTTACAGGTGATTTTGCATCTTGCTGTTTTTGTTTAACATTATGGTGTCCATATTTATCCATATCATTACATCTTTATGGCTATATAATCATCTGTAGTGTAGCTACATCATAACTTACTCAAGGCAGTTTCTGATTATTTACCATTACAAATAACACTGTGATAAACAGCTTTGTGCATACATCTTTGGCCTTCTTTTGGATGATTTACTAAAGGAATAATTGGTGGATTAAGTGTATACACTTTTTTTTAAAGCTCCCGATATACATTGTTACACTAATTTCTAGAAAGGTTATTATAAAATTACACTTAGGGGGAAGGGAAAGAGAGAGCTATTGGATCTGGTAGAAAACATTTGACAGCAATCGTTACAAAATACTATGCCCCTGGAGAAAAGCCCCTTTGGAAAAGGGGTTTTCTTAAAGTATCAAAATTCTTATATCAGATTGTCCACACCATATAATATGTCTGGGTTACAAGGAAAAAGGAAAGGAGAATTGAGAATATGAGTTAGAAGTCAGACATAAGCTGACATCTTAAATGATCAATTTGAGAAACTAAGTTTACCAACACTATTAAAGGACTCATATTTTAAATAATGATTCAGAATATTAATTTTGATTATATAGTGTAGGTTTATTTAATTTTGTATGATTTCTTACTATTTAATGGGAAAAACATAATGAGAGTGTTTTTCAAACTGTGGGTCCTAATCCATTAGTGAGTTATGAAATCAATTTTTTCACTATGACCAGTATTTAAAAAAACAAAATACAATAGAATTAAATAGAAAATGAGAATGCACTGCATCTATTTAAGGGAAGTATTATTTTGTGAAACTTTTGTTTCAGTTATGTGTGCACTTTAAAACGTATTCATTATTTGTGGGATGTAATTAAGGAAAAAATAGTTTGAAGCCATTGGTGTAGTAGTGGAAAGTATGGGTTTTGGGATTAGCCAGACAGCGTTTGAATCTGGGCTGTACGTGACTTTTGCCAGTTATCTAACTTCTCTATGGCTTAACCCTCTCATCAAGAAAAGAAAGTAATAATATCTCTTTCCTGGTGTGTGCGTGCGTGTGTGTGTGTGTGTGTGTGTGAAGATCAGAGATTACTTAAGCAGAATGCCTAAAACAGAGTCAATGATTAATATATAAATACTTCCAAATCTTCTCCCAAATAATGTTCTCTTTGTAAAAATACTTCATTTGCTAGAAGGAAGACAATGTTTTACTGATGTCTAGATCTGTTATATTTTAGTCTACTTTTAAAACACCTCCCTCACTGAAGCTCTGACTTGGGGGGGGGAAGGGGGAGAAAGGCAACGCACATAACCTAAAAAAAATTAAAAAATAAAAATTAAAGAAAAACACCTCCCTCAGTCTTTTTCTACAATTTGGTTTAGTAAGGAGACTTGAACACATAGTTTTCCTGTTTCTGTTTTCACATTGTACATGTCTATATTATGGATTTTGGCACTTTACATCAGTCATATATTGCCTAATTATTTCACAGTTCAGCTATTATTAAAAACTTTCAAATCTTGTCTCCCTCTTAAAACAGTGCTGGGCACGTTGCAGGGTGCTGGATGAAAATCTGTTGAGTTCGTGCACCTTTCGCAAAGCATCACTTGTTCATTCACGGGGAAGCAGATGTAATGCTGATTCCACCAGCATTTCTCACTCGATCTGCTCCATGCTAAACAGGTCAGTTAGGCATTAAGTCATGTCTCTAGGTAGTACAAGTGGCAAGTGTGAACAGAGAAACCACTTTATGTGAGGATAGTCGAAAATTAGATCCTACTTTCCTTTCCCCACTCCTATTCCCATCGGGGAGGGGGCACTTAACGCCCCGAGGACCAGGGCCCAGCAGCGTGCAGGCGCCCTGAGCTCGGGAGGCTTGCCGGCACGCACGATCTCCCGCACTGAGAGCCCTTCTTCCCAGATGAATTCTCATAGTATCACAGACGCGCGCGCAGTCCCGATCGATACTGGATGGCAGACGTGCTCCCGCCGTCAAGTGTAGGCACAGGGCGGTGGATTTAGCCGCCCTGCCGCTCTGTCGCAGCTTCTCATCAGCTCAATGCAGGCTGAGGACGTTAACCCGTTTCTTGACGGATCCGTACACCGGGGTCCCCCGGCCCTCTCGTCCACTGCCCCTTCCCCTTGCCTGTCCTCCGCAGGGTGGGAGCTTTTCAGTCAGACGCCCAGGCGTGGGGGGCAGCCGAGCCCCAGCCCGCGGTGGGCGTCTTGAGGTGGCCTTTCTGCCCAGTTCCCCAGTAGGACTGTCCCTGGAGGCGGCGGGGAGTGCCGAGCTCGCTCACACTCTGGACTTACCTTGTTGCGCCTTCGTCCCGGGGCGACTGGGGGCAGTGGCCCCAGCCGAGCACCAGGGCCCCTCGGGGGCGCTGTGAGGCGTGGCTGAGCCTTGCGCCGCCGCCAGGTTCGTCTCTTCCCGAGAGCCCCGCCAGCAGAAAACCCCGCCCCCGGCGCCCGCTCCCACTCCTGATTGGCTGGGCCAACCCGGAGGCGGTCGGCGGGACCCTGGGCCGCGTCTCAGCTATAAAGACAGCTCCCGCATGACCGCCGCGGCGAGGCTGGGGTAGTTACTGTGCTTGCCCGCTCTCGGCCCCCGTGCGCCCCGATTTCTCTTGCACCCGAGCGCTCCCGACCAGACCATGCCAAGGGGCTTCCTGGTGAAGCGAACTAAACGGACAGGCGTCTCGTACCGAGTGCGCCTAGCCGAGCGAGTCTTCCCTCTGCTGGGGCCCCAGGTGGCGCCGCCCTTCCTGGAGGAGGCTCCTACCTCCTCCTTGCCAGATGTGGCGCCCCCCACCCAGGAGGAGCCCGGAATGGGGCTGACGGCGGAGGCGGCCGGGGAATTGTCGGGGTCGCCCTGTCGGGTGGCCGGGGTGAGCCCAGGGGCTGGCGGGCGGGAAGGTGCAGAGAGGAGGGCGGATGGCAGGGAGGGTCCTGGGCCCGACTCTGGGCCCAGCCCCAGTCCCACGAAGCCGGTGGGCACAGAGCTGCGTCGGGCGTTCCTGGAGCGCTGCCTCAGCTCGCCTGTCTCTGCCGAGTCCTTTCCCGGGGGTGCCGCCGCGGTGGCCGCTTTCTCCTGCTCGGTGGCGCCAGCAGCAGCACCGACCTCAGGGGAACAGTTCCTGCTGCCGCTCCGGGCACCGTTCCCAGAGCCCGCGCTTCAGCCGGACCCCGCGCCCCTTTCGGCCACCCTGCACGGCCTGAAGCGGGCTGCCGGTGGTGAGCGCCGCGCCAAGATACCTCCGGGCTGCACTTCTGGAACCGCGTCCGCGGGAATCAAGAAGCCAAAGGCTATGAGGAAGTTGAGCTTTGCTGATGAGGTGACCACGTCCCCTGTTCTGGGCCTGAAGATCAAGGAGGAGGAGCCCGGGGCGCCGTCCCGGGGCCTGGGGGGCAGCCGCACGCCGCTGGGAGAGTTCATCTGCCAGTTGTGCAAGGAACAGTACGCAGACCCCTTTGCACTGGCCCAGCATCGATGCTCCCGCATCGTGCGCGTCGAGTACCGCTGTCCTGAGTGCGACAAGGTCTTCAGTTGTCCTGCGAACCTTGCTTCCCATCGCCGCTGGCACAAGCCGCGTCCCGCAGCTGCAAACGCTGCCACAGTCTCCTCCACCGACGGGAAGCCACCTCCTTCGTCGTCTTCGTCCTCCCCGGACTCCGGTGCCATTGCATCTTTTCTGGCGGAGGGGAAGGAGAACAGCCGGATAGAGCGAACTGCGGATCAGCACCCGCAAGCCAGGGACAGCTCCGGGGCAGATCAGCACCAGGACAGCGCCCCGCACCAGGGCCTTCAGGTGCTAATGCACCCAGAGCCCCCGCTGCCACAGGGTCCCTATACCGAGGGGGTGTTTGGGCGCCGGGTGCCTGTGCCAGGCAGTACCAGTGGTGGCGGGGGACCCGAGATCTTCGTGTGCCCATATTGCCATAAAAAGTTCCGTCGCCAAGCCTATCTGCGTAAGCACTTGGGCACTCATGAGGCAGGCTCGGCCCATACGCTAGCCCCGGGTTTTGGCTCCGAACGCGGCGCCCCACTTGCCTTCGCTTGCCCGTTGTGCGGGGCGCACTTCCCGTCCGCAGATATCAGGGAGAAACATCGGCTGTGGCATGCCGTCCGCGAGGAGCTGCTTCTGCCTGCTCTGGCAGGGGCTCCTTCCGAAACGCCCGGGCCAGGCGGGGCATCTGACGGGAGTGCTCAGCAAATTTTTTCATGCAAGCACTGCCCGTCCACTTTTTTTAGCTCCCCGGGGCTGACCCGGCACATCAATAAGTATCACCCCTCAGAAAGCCGGCAGGTATTGTTGCTGCAAATGCCACTGAGGCCCGGCTGCTGAGGGCCAAGAGACCAGGAAGATTTCAAGGTTGGCCTTGGAGCAAACAGATCATGAGAATTTCTGTGGGGGCTTTCTTCAACTTGCAAGTTTACTTTGTTTCCTTTCTACATTTTGTCTCCTAAAATTCTCCCAGTAGTCTATGTTCCGCCAGAGGAGCGGACGGTGAAATGTAAAATTCCTCTCTAGAGCAGGTATGTATATGGCATAAACCCTCGCAATCAAAGACTGTCAGCTTTAAATCCTTCTCATTTTCCCCACCAAAATGGGATTTTTTTTTTTTTTTGGCCTCAAAACTCTGGAGACCCTAACGAATCCTACATGATTTGTAATTCCTATGGAAAGTGGCAGTGAATGCGTGCATGTCTCAATGTCTACAAAGGGTTCTGGCTACCCAAAGTGGTAGTAACTATTTTTTTTCTCTTGCCATCACAGGCGCCTATGTAGTTTCTGTCTCAATAGAGTCAGATATCTTGCATTGTATATTCTGTGAATTACAAGTTATGTGATTGGTGCCAAACTTAAGGGGGGAAAAGAATCAAGACCTGTGTCTGTGAGCAGGAAATATAAGAGGATGTTTGCTGCTTTTGGGAGGGTGTCTAACACTAACCTTTCGTTTTCCCAGTTCTATGTACTAGTCCATTCTTAAGTTAGTGTTTGGAGGTGGGGAGGGTGCTGCTTTACTAGAAAGAGTTGAGACACCCCTAGCCCCCCAAATTCTCATCTTTAGCTATTTTGTGTGCAGTGTTCAGGAAGAGCTACTTTAAACCTTTCTTTAAATAGCCCTTTGGAAATATAGAAATTGTTTCCTGAAGTTTGACTGTTTTAACGGGGTTTCACCCAAACTGTTTTAATGATTCTGCTGTAAATCTCATACTGTGTGTTATATATACAACTATGCTCAGCTTAAGGAAGATGTTAATACCTATAATCCACTAAGGAATTGAATGGCAATTCATTCAATATTCAGTATTTTCTTTTCAACAGCAACTTGTTTTTGAATTTTTTGTAAACCATTTCAGTGTACATTCTGTACCCATGCCCTACAAGCCAGAGTCGGGGACACTGGCTGAGCACTGCTTGACAGCCCATATTTGTAAGATGCTTACCACCAAATAAATGTACATAGACTGTGCTTTGTTGTGTTCTGTGTTTGTCTTAAGAATCCTGTTGAACGCAGCCTATTTTCAAAGCCACATTTCTTATCTCCCCAATGTCAGCATCCTATTTTAGAATCTTAGTGACCCATTTACACAGAACACAAAGACAGGAGATATTATATTTTGCAAATGAATGTAATGGTACAGAAATGGAATGGAAATTTTTCCTTTGAAGTATGGCTGCACTGACTGAGCTCCAACAGGCAACGAATATGTACCATTCTTTAAATCTAAAATGATACTTCCCCTCAACAAATGTTAACAGAATATATTTTAAATATTTTCTTTTTTAAAAGCTAGAGAATAGTGTTACCTGAAGATGAAAAAATTATATTTATCGTGCTAATTTCACTATTTTGGGTTTGTATTTTCACTTCATTTTGTTACATATCCATTAGATGTTTATTTAAAAAAAAAACAAAAGCAGTTTAGAAACATGTAAACAGTTACTTTGATTTTCCTTTTTGTAATTCTTCACCTTCACTGTGGGAAACTGTCTATATTGTTTAATTTTGTTCCTAGGGACTCTCTATCCATTTGCTTATCTTCTACATAAGCTTTCATAGAAATTTTAGTTTTTATTTATAAGGAAACAATTGAGTCACAGAAGCTCTGAAAGGTTGTTTTAGAAAAACCTGTCAGTAGAAAGTATTATTCCTGAAAGTATATCATAAAACAAAGTGAAATTTAAGAAATCAAAGAACCATGAAGCTGAGATAAATTGATGTTTTAACCGAGTGCACTGGGTGAAGTTTCTGGCCAGCCTTCATGAAGGTATAAAATTTCCTGTGTTTCTAATGATTGTGTTAGGAAGCTTTGAGAAGTAAGTTGGAGTGTACCTTGAAAAAGGAATTCAAATTCATTTTTCATGATTAGCTAAGATAACCTAGGTTCATGCTTTACATTTACATCTCCCCATTAATCATACAGCCCTGCTTATTGAGTCTGAAAATATGAACTATAGAGGACAAATCAACACTCATGAACAGGAAATGATAAGAATATTTTTATTGTATTATTAAATACCATGTCATCTTTTTTCCCCACTGTTACAAATTTGTAGATGCTATGTGAATGATGATACATAATTTATATTTTATGGTTTGCCAGTATGATGTATTTACACATGCAGTTAGTACCAACGTCATGCTACATTTCCTTAGGAGATGCCCATTCAAAACAAAATGTGAGTAGCTTATCTACTGTACGAAAATATTTCTAGAGTGTGGAATGTATACCAACCTGCACCCGCAAGTTCAGTATTAACAATATTAGATTTAACGTAAGACTCCTGGGTCATGTTTCCTTTTCTTTTTCAATAATATACATAATTTGAGCAACATATTTATATCAGAAAAGTTTTTTTTCTTCTTTTCTCCCTCCTTCTTCTTTTTTGGTACTCAAGAAAGAATACAGATACACCAGGATCTAGCAGCCAATAATAAAGGGCCACAATCTCAAAACAGAAATGGCATTTAACAGTGATACCACTTAAAAAACAAAATATTAGAAAAATATATGGAAGCTAAACATAAATTAAAGTTCAGCACAGTGATTTTTCTAGTTATGGGATATACCATGGCATCACCTGCATAGCCAAGAGATGAGACATTGCTTTGGGAAGAAAAAGTTAATGCTAAAATTATTTCAGTTGGAATTTGAGATGCTAAAAGACCATTCATTTATTTTGAGTGTCTTATTTTCATAACATAGTCTGTACATATCCTGTGTATTAATAGATTTGCAACTTTTGCTATAACTTTACAAATGCTTAAATTTAAAATTTTATATTTGTAAAAAATTATACATATTTATTGAGCCATAAAGTTGCAATTAGGCACAATAAATAAAATAATGAGAATATTTTGTCCAATTATCTTTTGGCTAGTTAATCATAAAATTAAAGGTAAAACTACTCAGACATAATTAGGAAGGTAAAGGGTGTACAATAAAACTCCACCCCCTCAAAACATGGCAGCTTGGAGTGTGGGGATAAAAACAAACTGAATAAATAACCCAAATCTAAAATACTAAGCTACAAATTATTTAAATCCAGTGTTTTCTCAAATGTACAAGAAGAAACATGCATGTTATGGCAGACATGAAGGCCTGAAAGGGTTAACCCTATGATCTGTGCTAAGGTGGCTACTGCTGATCACTGTTGTTGGGCTGCTTGTCTCCTTAGGATTTATTGGCTGAGCCAGAGGAACGACGCAGCTTCATGGACATGCGGCTTTTGCTAGTTCGAGGAGACATTGGAGAGGCCAGGTCAGCCCCGTCTACCTGCATTGCTGTGGGAGTTTCACTGGGTAGAATCTCTGGGTAGGAGCCTGTAGGAAACAGCAAGAGAATTACTACAGTCATCCAGCCTCTCACCCCTAAGAAATAATCTTTCTGCTACTAATCTGTAGCAAGGATCCCATCTCTTAATGAGATCTTTTGAGGAGAAAAAGCAAGCTTCAAACTTGCTTGTTACAACAGCCTACTAAATGTATTTAAAACTCAGGGATGTGGTGGCTCATGTCATCGTACTAGCAAGAAAGTGCCAATCATCATCCCCAGACCCAGAACCCTGGAAAAAGCAGTGGGAAGGAAAATCTTTGGGCCAGAAAGAACAGGGATGCAAAGCACCATTAGCATGCAGGGAAGGGCTCTAGAAGCAGGTGAGAAGTACCAATTCCTATGTCTAAGACCCAGGGTATAACCATGAAAAGGGCCTTCACTACTTAAACTTGAAAAATAGCACCAGTTTTAGAACCAAAAATTCCAAAAAGGAACTCAGCACTATGAGATGAGACCATTATACATGCTAGGTATTTAAATATGGTTTGAAGAAGGAATAAGATAAATTCCTAGGGCAGGGGGAAGGACAAGAACTCTTATCTGAAAGTCAGTCAAAAAAGGCAGACTGACTCCGCAAAATGTCTTAATTTATGAGACGATAAACAAAGCTTTTGTTTTCATTAACTTACATCTTTGCAGTTACACTATTCAGTCATAGAAAGTAGGTAACCAGTAGAATCAGTAGATATAAAATTTTAAAAGCAAAAGAAAATCAAATAGGAAAATTCTGTGTGTCATTTACAAACTAGTTTTTTACCTCTGTACTTTATTTCTATGAATTATGATTAATGTATATCAATACTCCAGAACCTTATACATTAGAGGCTCTCAGATATTTTCTGAACAAATATTACATTAGAAATAAAAGCCCTTCACAATAAAAAAGAAAAAACCAAAAAATCTGCAAACAGAATAACAAAATAAAAATTCTGTATATTTTAAGGCACTTTAATCCAAATTTTTTGGGTCTAAAGTACATGAAAATTTTCTTTATGTGTGTCACAAACAAAAACAGTACATAGTTTCAGACTTAAATTTATAAATCTCCTTATTTTAGGGAGCCAATTGGCCTATTTGTTAGCCAATGCAGCAGCTAACTGACACTTCAAACTTGGAAATAAGTATGCTAGCGCTTCCATGTAAGAAAAGATTTGTGCTTAAAATGAAGTTATGAATATTTGTAAGGAGAAACAAAGAAGTTCAATAAGGGGTACAGATCCTATTCAGATGTCTTAATTAAGAATGTGTCTGTAGAACATTTCAAGTGTTCTTAAGGCCAAATATTATATACTTAAGAACAAATATACATTGCCAAGGAAAAATACTGTCACTCATAATTCAGGTCAATTGTCCTCCTTCTCAAAGTAACTTTTCCAACATTCTTTTCTAATGGAAAATGAGATTGGCTTTCAAAACTTAATGAGAAGGAAATATATTTCTGTTCACCTTTACTCTTCCTGAAGATCTGAACTGGTTCATAGTGGACACATACTGGAAAATCTAGAGGCGAATATGAATCTATGGCCCCTTTTAGGGACGCACTGCAGATGGATGGCAGAATGAAGGTGAAGAGCAATAGCTCATGCTTTTCTGGTAATGCATATCATTCCCAGCCATCATGTGAGGCTTTCCCATGGCTGTTTACCTTGAGATGGCCAATGTTTCTAGCGGAGGTTTTGGGAGGAAGAGAACTATGACTGCATTTCTTTCTTTGTTGTGAATGAAGAAATGGAGTAGCGAGCAGAAGTGAGAAAACAAAAGAGAAGATAGATAACAGATATGAGAGACACAGTGCAGAATTTTACAGGTGTTAACTGAGGAGCAGAGAAGAAAGTACTCAGGTTTTTATTGTGAAATATAATTCAGCATGCAATGAGTTAGGGTGATGATGTTTCACAACAGACAATACTTTGTAAATTCAAATGTTATACTTACCAACTAACAAAACAAGTTCAAATAGGAAAAAAGAAAAGAAGAAAAAAATGCTATGAGAGATTCTATAAACATCTACCTTTCAAAGTGTTCCCTGTACTGCTACAATATTATCCTAACCACTCAGTCATAAAATCTCTAGTGTTGCTTTGTCCAGTATGGTAGCCATAGCCACATTAAAATTAAGTAAAAATTCAGATCTTTGGTATACTAGCCACATTTCATTTAATAGCCACATGTGGTTAGTAGCTACTATACTGGACAGTGCAGATACAGAACATTTCCATCATCATAGAAAGTTTCATGGAAGAGCACTCTTAGAGTATGCCAAACTCAAAAGAGTATTTCCCTCAGAAACAGTTCTTCCACGTCTGCCTTAATGTCTTCAAAGTGAAATCCCCCTTCAGTCAACTGAGACTCAAATTAGGCTTTTTAGTGTGTGTGGTATATCTTTATCAGTGCCTTCTCCCATTTTAGTAAATGATATTTGTGGTATATACTTAACATACCCAAACTCTGTAAATAATTTACAGTGGACAGATCTCAATTTTAGATGTAAAGAATACAGTGATAGCTACATTTTATTTTCTATCCTATTCTGCCTAATTGATTTATACTACTTGAGTTACAGAGAATGCTGATTTATTTAATTATTTCTATTATTAATATATCCTCAAGGATAAAGTTTTAAAAGTATCCAGGGGAGCATATGTTTGTGTATACTATATCTGCTACTAACACTCTTACAGTGTTCAGACTGTGTATATATCTTGATGGTATAATAAATTGATATATTGCATATTGGTTATAATGAACTATTACAAATAACATGAATATGACTTTGGGGATCTAAATAAGATTATAAAAGGGAACTCAAAGGATTGTTATTTATTATGATTTTGTTTGTACTGTTTGGTGATAGGCATGACCAATTTAAAATTTCCAGTTATTGGGTAAATACGGCCTTTTAAAATATTGTAACTTTGAAAGCAATTTCAAATTAATATTTCAATTATTCTAATTGAAAGCAATTTCAATTACTATTCAATAAGAGATAATGTGATGTGTTAGAACATGGGCATGGGTTAGACAGCCCTGGACTAAGTTCCAAGTCTGTGACTTTACTAGCTGTTTGATCTCGGGCAAACTAAACTAACTTGAGACATTTTCTTATTTGTAAAATGGAGACAATAATTATTTTGCAAAGCTATTGTGGGGATTAATGACTACAGATGCGAAGATCCTGGCACATAGCAGGTGGACAACAAGTGTAGCTATATAATAAAGTTATTATACAGAGAAAAGTTAATAGCCTTTGAGTCAGAACAGATGAGGAAGAAAGAAAGGGAAATAAATTATATTTTTGAAGAAAATGACCACCTACAAAATATGATCCTTCAAATGTACAGAGTACAACATACCATTAAATTTAGTTTGGGGGAAATAAAAGAATTTATCCTTTCTTATGTTGATATAAAACTTAACTTTATATTAAGGGTTACAGAGTACCCAATAACTTTACCGTTTAATACTGGGAAAGGAGTTGATAAGTGATTACGATTAGCATGGATATAGCACTGTTATAAGGAAAATAATAACACAATTTAAAATTGTTCAGAAATACAGGCAAACAAGTGGTTTCATTTTAAGATATTCAAGTACTATTGCAGACTTAGAACAAATCAGGCTAAGCTTGTCTTATTATACCTCCTTCTTACAAATGAGAAAACTGGGTGTAGGATAGATAAGAGTTCATATGAAATGATAAATGGCAGAACTAGGATTGAATCCAGATTGGTCTGATTCCAAAGCCCGTACTTCTCCCCTGGCAACCTTTAAAGCTATTAAGAAACAAACAAAAAAAGATTTTTTTAATGGGGTGGCAAAAGTAGAACCCTCAAAATAAAAATCTTTAATAATTCTGATTTGTAAATATGACAAGTTACTGGGCAATCTCTTTCTTTGTCCCCTCTATCAACAGCAAGAAATGGATGAAAATATTTAGACTAAATGGGTATTGTAATAGTTAAGATCATTCACTCTGAAGTCAGGACTATGTTGGAATACTGGCTTTACCAAGTACCAGGTGACTCTGGTTAAGCTTTTTTCCTGTTACATTTCATAGAACTACCATGAAGCTTAAATGAAAAAATGTTTGTACAGTAACTAGAATAGTGCCTGGCACTCAGTAATTGCTCAATTATTATTTTGTTATTTTCATTATAAAAATTTCATATCTGGATGTTCTATGTGGAAACTGAAATCTAGTAGTTATTGTCACAAAGGTTAGTCAAAGTTATTTAAGATTGATATTATTTGCCTCTTAATCAAAAACATATAAGCCAAATTTCCAAGTTTAAAGTACTAATCAGAATATATTTGGCTGCCTATAATTTCAGGTTAAACCTAGTGATAAAAAAATGAGTAGGAATCTGTTTTTAAAAACATTAAATAAATTTATAGCTTATGTTATATATTGCAGGAAACTAATTTTCCTGTTGGCATGCACAATAATATTTAGAACATGTATAAAATAACTATCTTCTAAGGGGCTAAAATATTTCCTTTCAGGTCATCTCAAAGCCGGTAAGTTTAAAATAACTTTTAAAGAAGGATACTGAGCTAAAAAAGGTTACCTAATGTGATGGCTAAATTTTGATGATCCATCACACTCAAAGATTCAGAGATCTGCCCATCATAAATCCTATCCCATCTATATATGACAAAATACATTTTGTGAAATAATAGCAAAACTGAAGTTAGAAGGTAGATTAGATGCTACTCTAGATCTTAATAACTACTAGATTATCCCTGATTTTGATGGCATAGAAATTACATTTAAATCTTACTAACATTTACAATATTTCTTTAAATAAGAAATATATTTTCTAAAGGTAATTATGAAAAGTGGTATTACTGTATGTATAAACACCCCCCAACACACACGGGGGAGGGGAGCAAGCAATAATCTTTTAAGTATTAAAGAACTAAAATCTCTAACTTGTAGAAAAACAATCTAAAGGAAGGTATCTGCTAACTCAATTAGAATAATAGGTATCAGAGGTAATTCTTAGATATACCACACAATAGGCATTCAAAAATATTTCTGGGTAATGATAGTAAAAAAGAAATAATACTGGTAAAATTTATGAGTGTATTTTTAATGTTGAAACTGAGAAAGACAAATCCATTAATATTTACTTACACTTCCAACAAAATAGAATCCTGTTTCTTGTGGGCTTTCTAGAATTTATCACAAAATGTAAAAAGACAATTTAACATTAGGGAAAAATGTGTACATTTTGAATGACCACTACAATTTGGCCAAGAAAAAGAGTAATAATTTTGCTTTGAAGTTTATGGTTAGAGGGAGAGGTATTTATAAATATAAAAAAAAGTTAAAAAAGAAAGTCACTGTAAAACTTTTGATATTTTCCACACACATGCCTGACAAAGATAAAGGGATTTTTTTCCTGTAATTTTTTAAAAATAAAAGACAAGAAAAATCTAATAATATTTTAATGTAGTTATGGAAAATCAACAAAATGTGACATCACGATATTTCCCTCAATGACCTTAGGGATAAAAATAATTTCCCTTAAATATCAGTCTACTGCCACAGACAGTACATTTTGAGAAAATACAGTTATGAAATTTATGGAACAACTATGATATACCAATATCTTTCATATCCATCTAAATGATACTGAAAGTTATATAAAAAAATCCTTTCTTGGATTGAAATGTCATTATAAGTTGGTACACTATGGTTAACCAGAAAGTGGCTTTTAAATAATCTTGAACCAAATTAAGTAACCTTTAAAAAATAATATTTTTCTATACTATTCCACTGAATAGAATTGTGTTATAGGGTGGTAAGAAAGAATATAGTCTTTTTTTCTTTTTTTTGAGACAGGGTCTTGCTCTATTGCCTGGGCTACAGTGCAGTAGCATCATGACAACTCACTGCAACCTCAAATCTCAAACTCCTGGGCTCAAGCACTCTTCCTGCCTTGGCCTCCCTAAGTAGCTGGGGCTACAGGCATGTACCACCACACCAGGCTAATTTTTCTAGTTTTTGTAGAGACAAGGTCTTGCTATGTTGCTCAGACTGTTCTAGAACTCCTGGCCTCAGGCGATCCTCCTGCCTTGGCCTCCCAAAGTGCTAGGATTACAGGCGTGAGCCACAGCACCCTGCCCATTATCATTCTTTAAAACCTAATTTTGAAATTATTACATTAGTATTAATTAGTATTATTTTATATACACAGGGTATGCATAGGATATCAAAAGCTGATTCTCAATTGCAATTATGAATCCATTTCTTCAATGTGGTAAACAAATTTTATCATTGTTTAAAAAATAAAAATGTACCTAAAAAATGACACTATTATATCATTTTTGCAAACCAGAAGTAAGGTCTAAATAGCTATTACATGGCTTATTTTATGTCTTCTCTGTCCCACTTTGATTTTTAACTTTAAGGGGAGCTCTGTATGTATGGGTTTGGTTTATGACAGAAAAATAAAGATTTGAGATAACTGGAAGGAAATTGTTCTTCAGATTCCATAATATTTTTACTCCCATAGTAGCATATATTTCATTTTCATTTTATTGTATTGAACTGAGAACCACTCTGATAAAAACTTCTAACTATTAAAGTCTGTAAAACACTTACATAGAAATGTATTCAGCAATAGTGACACAATTATTTACAAGTAAAAACATCTTTTTGAAAATTAGAGTCCAAGTGTCTAATGGTGCCTAAAGGTAATTTAAAAAAATTAGCTGAAAAAAAATTTGTAGCACCGTATTATGTTCAAATGCACATTTTTGTTATTTAGATAATCGTTAAGTGCTGTTTTAAAAATGAAGCCAACAGAGCCTTCACCTGGCTGCTGGAACATCCTTTACCTAATAACTCAGAAAGTGAGAATACTACTTAACTCCCATATTATATACCTGAATGTGCAGGATAAATGCAAAGTGGGGAATGACAAATATGAAATACTCCAGCTGGTAAACAACTACACCATGAAACAGCCTTTATAAATTTAAGGGGAAAAGTTAGTCCAAATGTGGTTCTATTATCAATATTTTTCAGTTGTGAAATTTATGGCTTACCTATATGATACACAAAAGTGTCATTCATACCTATTTTAATACAGTCTGACAATTTACCTGATATTATCTATTATTAAACAATGAAATTGCCAGGTATACTTAGTTTTTATTTTGCTGTTCACTAATTTACTTTTAGTATCTTTCTTCTACCATCTTTTTTAATGCCAAACTGAGTAATTTTAGATAGTGTCAATCCATTAAAGCAAATATTAGACTTTTACCTTTTTCAAAAAATTCAAGCTAGTCTAATATGATTTTCTTTTCGCTAGGTCTTTTATTTTAATTGAAGGGGGATCAAAGTTTTTTGGCAAAATTATTTTCTAATGGTAATTTAATGATAAGAATGGAAGCTTTAACTTCATTAACTAAACCTCAATTGAGAATTACAGTAATTTTTTTTTCAAATAGGCTAGAAAAGGACTCCTGTGCCTTTTAAACTTACTTAACATAAAGAAAACTTATTTAACAAAGAGAATTTGAAAGTTTATAATGATGACCTCCAAATATATTATGTTCTCTTTTCCTGCTTCCCGTGAACACCATTACAATAGTCATCTTTGTATTTCCAGTGCCTAGTACAGTGCAAGGCACATAGAGAATAACCATTTGATAAGTTAAGATATCCAATAACAATGCAACACATTACAAAATACAAAGACACACTACTTCAGTTCAATAGTACTACTTTTTCATGCTGAGAAACAAACAAACAAAAAAAGGTCAATATAACAAGGTGTAACTAATTTCAACCAAAGGGTTCTATTATTAGTTATTTTTATCCCCAAACCATGTTAGTGTTTCATGCAGACCTGGGTTAGTCAATATAATTCTGGAAAAAAATTTAGTGACAATTTCTGAAATGTTTAGTATGAACCAGGACAGTGTTAAATTTGCTTACTGTTTGAGTTACAAGCTTAGAGCTTGCTAATTTTGAAAAAAGGAAATGGGAGAAGAACAGAGGGTGTTTTGGTTGACACTTTGTCTTACCTTCAGATAAACAGAACTGATATTTAATGATCTAAAGAGGGAAAATAAAATAAATGAAACAATCATAAGGAGTGCAAGATATTACAGAATAGGAAGGCCACGAGTCATTTATTTTCTTACTGATTTCTTCAAAATTAGTTAATTGTAAAAATGCAGTACCCTCTTACAATCGTTAATTATTGTAACATAATTTACTATGTTAAGCACTTCTCAATCTAGACGAGGTATTTTAGATTTATAAAATTAGAGATGATGAGGCAATATTCTTGGAAATAAAATCTGATCCTCTAAAGTTGAGAGTGCATGCTCAACTCTTGTTTCTTTTGCAGACACTTTAGTAATGATCTCATGAGATACAAGAGTCACTGACTTAGATAAAATGTTGTGCATGTACTTTTAATGAAGATTGTTGGTTTTTTAAGGAATTGCATTTAGGTTAAAGAAAGTATAAGTCAAATTTGCAGGCCAAATTCAAATATTAAATAGTGATAAAAATATTCATATTTCAATGACTAGAATTGTATTCAAGCAAGTTTTTTAGAACAAAAGGGTATTGCATTTCAAGTTCCAGTAACAAGTAACTAAAACTTGTTTTTAATCTTACCGGCATCAGATGGTAAATGATGGTAGGGAGCTGGAGAAAAAACCTGTGCTGCAAAATCTTCAAAGGTTGTTGGCTCTAAATGGTGCTGGACAATTGTTTGCAGGTACCGTGCTCTCTCCTCATAGCTGATTTCCTTCAGTTAAGGATAAATTTAAATCCAGCTTATACTGGAAAAGAACAGATCTTATCAAAAAAGGACTACTATGATTGCTAAGCGACTACTTCTTAATATAATTACTATTTTTTGCATATCATTAATAGCATGGCTTTTTAAATTGTAAAAGTATAGTTTTTAACCTAAGTTTACTCTTCACAAACCCACTCACTATACATGAACACTTAACCAGGAGATATTTATTAAAAAATAAATAACAAACTGTTGAAATAAAGGAAGTTTAACAGTTAAGAAAGGATTCAACTACTATTAGGTCAGCCTAGGCTCATCTTGTTAATCAGCTTCCATCTGCCGATTTACTCTCAAAAGCCACATAATAAATATTATAATGCTGCATAAAATACTATGTCCAAAATTATATATTTTTCATTTGTAAAGATTTATTGTAAAAAATTCCTATATATCTTCTTTTTCTAGAATCTCTGCATTTTCTCAGCAATTGTTCTCATCTTGAATGGAAGACTACTGTTGCTGTAATCCTTGAATAACTCCATGCGGTTAAGATAAATACATAGCTGAATCTGTATGTCAGGAAAAAATACCTAGTCAATTATAACACTGAAACATGCAGGAATATTTGCAAAGAGTCCACAGGACTCCTAAATACTGTCTAACAAAGCATCTACAGGGCACTGACACTGACAGAAAAATACTGTACTTTCCTTTCACCACATTTTCTCCTCTGATATTATTGACAAGCAACCAGTACCTTGAAGTGCTGTTGCTTTTGAACAGCCCACTCCAGGCTTCCTGTTTCAGCAGGCCTGATTGTGCTGTTAGCACAGAGAGGGTGAGAAAGAGAGAGAATATTTCTGTTGTTCACGAAAGCAACTATGGAAATGGCTGTCAAAATGTAGAGCAGCAGGCAGCAACATACAATTATCAGGAAAAACTCACATGCTGACTTCATGTTGTATAGTTCCTGAACTGAGAAATCAGTTAACCTTTCTTCTACAACTTTTAAAAGTTTTCCTGCTGTACGTAGTGTGCTTATGTTGACAGACTTTACATATGACATTTAAATAAGGATAATAAAAATTTACCTATTAGTTCTTTTTTCACTGAATTTTTCTAAATTCCTTATTCTTTTTTAAAAATTGCAATTCAGTTATTATAGTTCTACAATTCTAGAAGTTGTAGACCAAGTCTACAACAAAGACCAAAAACAAAAAAATATGAGACAAAGATAATTTAAAATGATGATTCAATGGGAGATACCATGGCCAATTATATTTACAAAAGTTTATTATGAAGAGAAAAAAAGCGTAAGAGTTAAAGGTAAGATGATATTCATTATGCACCTCACTTTGTGACACCTTTTGCCCTCTAAATGGCTTGTGTACTCTGCGTATATTGCAATCTATTTTATGCATCAAATATTGAAATAAGCCTGAATTCCATATCCTGGCAACTCATTATTTTCAATTCTTTATACTGGGGTTGAACTTCAAAAGAATTTTACTTCTGAAATGGATAGCAACAGGACAAGATGCTACATTAAAATGATCAGTGGTAAGGATTTTAAGGGAGGATAATATAGACATTTTGGAGTCAACAAAGAAAAGTAATACAGCACACTTTTAAAGAGGGTATATGGTTATAAATGGAAGAGGATGAAACTGATGGTTCAATCTAAATACTACCATATATCTCACAACTTGTTGGAAAGTACTTTTTTCATTGGGGGAGATTCACAGCTGCCGAATTTTCTGCAGTTAATAGAGTCCTTTGATTCACAGCAGTGCCCCTTGTACAAAAAATACTGGCCTTTGTGTATTACCAGAAACTAATTTTCTATTTGGCTGAAAAGGGAAAAATGGGGTTATTGCTTCTCCCTCCTACAGAGCTTTTCATTATGCCTGATGCACTCAACTTCTAAGCTCTTCTGAGAAAAAAAATAACTGAAGAGGCAAGAGGTAGAAAAATGAGCTTGTTAGCACATTAGAAGTGAAGTATCTTGGTGGGCCCTAGAAATTCCCAGTGGTGTGTTAACTTATCACTCTATGCATGCTGGCACTGATAGTCTCCCAATTGATCACTCTCTTTTCGCACCAAAGGTGCTGCCAGGAAGCAAAGGCTGAAGGCCCACAGGAGAACAGTCTGCTATCAAAACAAGCTGTTTTTAAAAGTCTGCTTGAATGGGTAAAATGCTTCATGAAAAGTAGGGTGGAGACACCTACCTGCTTTTAAAATGCTCTACTTTCAGAGGACCTATAAATGAAATATTTTACCTTATCTTATTATATTTAGAGTTTATACAAAAATCAGGCAGAAAGAAAGCAAATGTTAATGTTTCTAAAGCAAGGAAGATATTTTTAATGTGGTAAATTCATTGAAGAAAATGATTTTCTAGATAAAACACATTTTTGGAGGGTAATTCTACTTTGCTATACAAAAGGTAGTTTTTAAAACTCTGAAGAAACCATAATACCTAGCTGCACAAAACTAAAATTATTCAGATATGATATTCATTTTGTATAAAAACACGATATATTTAATAAAATTACAATAAATCTTCATTAGTGAAAACAATGCTTTCTAAAATGATTTTTTAAAAGTTCAAGTGTAGGTGGCAGAGTGAAGGGAAATATTAATAATCCTTAACGGTTGACTTTAAATGAAAAACTACGGCACTCATCGCTTATTAGGGCAGGCTAATGTCTGAAGTTTCCTTTTTGGGGGGCTTATCTTCAGAAAACATCGTTAATTTGGCAAATAATTATAGTCTAAGGTAACTCACCTTCTAACAGCTAAATGTTCTTTATAATTTCCAACTGTGATGTAGCAAAACAAAATAACAACATGAAAACAAACCAACTCAACCTATAAGACATATCTTTTCCCTTTTTTACTTTGGAAAACATATATTAAGTGGATATACAATAATAAACTCTAATTACCTAAACCATAGTTCTCAGTCCACAACAAGGTGCTTTTTGTGATCTAGATGATAAAGTTCCAAACAGTGCTGTTAGCATCTGCAATTGTAGCCATAATCCAGGAGTTAATTCCTGTATCTCCTTATGAGAGGTTAGACACTTACTCCTTAAAAGGCAGCTCTCCAGGGAGGAGTTATTAGTACCTATACATTGAGTAGCATACACAAACTTGATGGCTAGCAACAATAGGACAACTCAAGCTATATTCTCACTGTGTACAGTGTTGCCACTGAAATTAAAAAATTGAAATGGGCAGGATAAAAAAGGTAAACTAATAAAATTTAGAACAAAAATTTAAAGTACACGTCTAAGTTGAATTAAGGTTTTTGTTGTAATTTTAAAACAACTCAAGCCAAAATTAGCTAATAAAAACCATTTGATGAAGGAGACTTTGAGCTGGTAAGAATCTTTAATACAGAACTAGCCAATCAAAAGAAATAACACACAGGTGCTGCAATCACAGCAATATAATTATCCACTAATCCTCCTTCGTTCTTCTTGCAAAAGCAGAAAAGGGAAGGAATATTGCTATTCTAAAAATAAAACATTTTCTATAACAGAAATCATTTAAGTATAATCTGTACTTCATTAAGTTAACATTACTGTATTTTGATGTTGTTGTTGTTTTAGAGACAAATTTACTCTATTGTCCAGGCTGGAGTGCAGTGGCACAAATATAGCTCACTGCAGCCTTGAACTCCTGGGCATCAGGAATCTCCTGCCTCAGGCTCCTGAGTAGCTAGGACTACAGGTGTGTGCCACCATGCCTGGCTAATTTAAAAAATTTTTTTTGTAGAGTTAGGGCCTTGCAATGTTGCCTAGGCTAGTCTCAAACTCCTGGCCCTCTAGTAATCTTCCTCATTGGCTTCCCCTGTGATTACATGTGCAAACCCCACACCCAGCCAACATTATTATGCATTTTAAGTAGCTACTCTTGATTTTAAACTTCAACATTAGCTTTTAAGAAAGTGGGGTTCAATTTCAACCTGGTCTTGAAAAGATACGCATGATTTCTCTGTCAAACAGTTTATATGTTAAATGGTGATACAATCACTTCCTCCTATTTATTTCATAGAGGTGTTGAAGATAAAGGATATAAATACAAAATTGCCCATTGATCTGTGCTAGAAATAGTTTGACCTTTGGCTCATGTCTTTATAAATATCAGGTGCTTATCTCTAGGAGGACAATTTTTTTTGTCAGTTTAAGAAATATACCTGTATTCATGTGCAAGAACTTTTTGATAAGACTGATAATATTCTTGTTTGTGGTATGTGCAGAGGGACTTTTGACTTACTCTGATAAAATGAAACTCTGATTTCTTATGGGGAAAAGATGTAATATTAAGAAAAGATACCGCAGAAGGTTAAGTAGTATCAAGGATTTTAACTTTAACAAATAGGGGGGATGGCTAAAAGGTAGATTTGGTATTAAAGAAGCAACAACCTTTCATTCTCCACAATAATTTTATTACTCTGGTATTTCTGAACTGCTTTTACTGTTAGAAAAGGAAAAACTTTTAGTTTTGTGATTCCATGGCACACCTGGTAAACTGTATAAACATTTAGCTCAAATGTAATTTGTGACCAATCAAAATGGAAATTTTTGTGTGTGTATATATGTTGTATGTGAGAATGAATATAAAGTATAATTTTTACAAAAAGGAATTATAAACATTATAATTATAAGCAGATATCAAAGATTTATATTATTGCTTAATTTTTTTCCTGTTAAATTCAGGTGTAATGTTTTATTTCCTAAACAAGAAAAAGCTCTTGGCTCCTTTTAAAGTAAAGGCAAGTATGAAGTGTTTATATCTGTGTTCAATGGTGTAGTTTCCAGGATTTAAGGCCTATACTTAAATTCTTAATTTAGTAAGCACTTGCCTACACTCATATTATTTCTATGGCTTCTATGCAGTTTTAGCACTTAGGAATTTCATCTCCCTTCTCTATATAGAAGATTCTAAGAACGTAGGAAGGGAGAGTTCCAATAGTAAAAATTACTTACAAGTTTTGCCTACTGACTTAAAACATTTTTTTGGAGAGCACTATTTTAGTTGAGCAGATTAGAGCCAACTATTCAATATTCACAAAGTTTGTAAGGTTGGTAGCTTGAAATTGGCTACGGTGACAGTTACCACATCATCAACCTCAGTGACTGCCTCAAATCAACCTCCCCACCCCCACCCCCTATCCTTTTTCCTTGGGCTTGTTCTAATTAACTATACTTTTTAAAGAAATAGTTTCTGTCCCTGATTCTTGGGGGTAGATTTCGGTGGTCCTTCAATGTCATGCCTTCACTTTAGAGACCAGTAATCCAGCAATTCTATTTATGTTATTTAAATTTTTACTGTCCATTTTGTGGTTACAGACTAGTGGGGAGAATAATGTCATGGGGACAGAGACCATGACTTTATTTTTATATCTTTAGCACCTAACATAGGGCCCAGTAGTACTTAATGATTGTTTATAAATTATAGAAAATGAATAAGGTTGTTTTGATAGTGGATTAGGAGATGTCTGTTATGCTGACAGCCCCTTTCCTCTAATCCCAATTTGGATCCCTAGAGGTAAACCTTTCTGGGGCAAATATAGTTGGAACTTTCCTAGGAATAGATTTAGAGTTTGAATCTTACTTGTGAGAAAGAGTTTGGTTCCACCATGCCCCTTGATCTTGCTGACCTCTTCGGAACAAAAAAAAAAAAAGTGAAAAAAGCACAATGTATAAATATGTAAGGTATAACATTAAGAGAAAAGAAAACTGATAATTACTTCTTTAAATACTTACACTATAATAATTGCCTAAAGAAAAAATGCTAGAAACGTTGAAGATAATTACAACTCATAATTTAGCACTGAAATAATCATTTTTGCCTAATTGTGACAATTTTAAAGATTTTAAAAATTTTAAACAAATTCTACAATGGTAAAAGGCAATGAATTTAGTTAAACTAATTCTATTTGCTTAAGTGGTCATCTGTGGGGGGGGGAAGAAACAATCTTTGAGAAAATCTCTATAGATAAAATCAAATGAAGGGTAATTTCAAACCACAGGCAGATTTCCAAAACTGCACTGTACACCACAAGAATAGAGGTGATGATACCCTTGAAAAATTTTAAATATTTAGGTTTTTAAAAAGGCCATTTTTGGAGGGATTATCGTAAGACATTTGTTGAGAATATTTAGGACAGTTTGAACTATAAGAAGGATACATCCACCAACATTACTTTCATGAAACTTAGCAAAATCAGCAAAATATTTATTGAGCAATAAGCCTTGCCTCAATGGAGAGTATAGAGATTTGCCCAGATAAACAAAGCTGCTGATGGGTAAAGTTGGGACTTGAATATCAGTCTTTTAATTAATAGTCCAGTTCTCTTTCTACATTTAATCTCAATGATCTGGATGTTGTGGTATGAAAAAACAAAGGTATGTTAGTTATCTCAAACACAGCCAAAACAATGAATATTAGCTTAAATTCTAAGACTGGTAATTTCTGAAAGATGTCTATTTACATACTAGTATAGTAAAATACAATTTTACCATACTGTAATTATTATACTATAGTAAAATCTTTGTATGTTCTAAAATAAAAATGAGAAAAACTACATTTGGCACTTTAGTTTTAAAAGGCCCTGAAATATCTTAAACATTCTGAGGCAATATCACACAGGGCCTTGAAAACATAATGAAAAATAAGAATTTTATTGAGATATAGTATATGGGTAGATACATTTTACAAGTCCATCTCAAGAATCTCATGGTGATTAGCAGTAGTAAAGTAGTATATTTTCTTGAAATATACAGGGTAATGAAGTATCCCATAGACTAATAAGCACTGTTCATTTATAAGATGAAAGTACTACTTACTACATAAAGAAAGATCTGGTAAATTTAAGATCTGGCAGAGGGAGGGATATTCCATTTTTTTCCTATTGTAGCTAATTCCTTCAAGAAACATGCAGTCTAATTCATATGCAGTAAAAATTCCCCTAAACAAACAGCATGAATCTTGGTATTAATATTGTTTACTTATACCATGTTAACAGAAATTCTTAAAGTCTTCAGGTTATGACAATCTATTTTTATGATGCCTTATATTAATGAAATTCTTTAGTAGTTGATACTATCTACACTATGAAGGAAAAGCTGTGATTTGTCAGAGCAGACAAAGCTGGGCTTTAATCCATCCTTTTAACCATATTGCCAAGTCTATATTGTTTTCACTGCGTCTCAATTAGGAGACAGGCAGGACACCTGGTACTTCTTTATCTAACTCCCATGGGCTGCCAGATGACTCAAAATCCATAACAGGTGCTAAGGCAGTGTGAGGATAGCCCTATTATTGAAAGATGGGGTTGAATAAAATTTGGACTACATATAATTGCTCATAATCAGTCAATTACTAAATGAAAACATTAAGTAAAAAGTTGATAAGCCCAATTCTACCAGAGTTCATGTAAATACATTTAAAAAGATTAACCTTAAATAGGCTTAAAATTTTAAACCTACCTAAAGGCTCTGAAAATCTTTCCTGATTTAATAATCTAATAACCATTGGTGGGTTCCAAAAAGCACCAACATGATTATCCAATATGTATGTGTGTGTATATATATTTCACTTTTATGAAAGTTGTATGAAGCAAAACATCTAAAAGAAAAACTAAATTATGTGGATTTCAAATTTAGTGAAATTAAAATTTTATACTCTCATTCTTGATAAGATCTACTTGAAAATATCATTAATTTAGTAATGAGACTTTCATAGTAGAGAACTGCTTCAAAATCATTAGTATTATAGTAAGAGTTTAAAAAAACATTGGGGGATAAAAGAAATAATTTTTTGTTCCTTTTGAGAAAAATTTCAGTGCTTTAAAGTTGAGGAAATAAATGTATGTATTTGAAGTAAACACTAAAGTTGAACCCTGTCAGAAGATTGCAAAAAGGAAAAAAATAACCAAATAAGTAAAATTTTACAGTTGTCAATTACTTAGGCGTTATCTCTACCTAAATGTGCACTAATTTAATTAAGATTTTGTTTAAGTGCTATAATTATTGGGAATACAAAAAGAAGTGATTTTATTATCATAGTAAGTAGTAACAAAGTACAGCAAACTGTCATTTAAGACAGTGTCATAGAATCTATGATAAGCAGTATATTGGCTTAAACTAATGCACTATATGCCCCCAGGGAATGATAGGCTTAGACACTGGACTTTAACATCAAAATCTATCCATTAATCTTGACTTAAACATAATCTATTCTGCAGTAAAAGGAAGAATGGGCATTCAATGAATTACTGTTTTTGAAATACTGCACTGATACCCAATTACTAAAATCACTTAAGGGAACATAAGGAGATGGAACACTAGTAAACTTTATAGATTTACTGATTTTACAAAACATGCATTTGAGTTTCCCCAAATTTTGAAAGAGCATCCCATTGAAAAAATTACAGATTTAAAAAGTTTTCTTAAAATCTCTCTTTGTGATCCTATTTAAGAACATGTGGCATAAGTTACAATACTGCAACATGATTTAGTCAACTTAATTTCAGCTGAAAAAAAGAATCATCTATGGAAATATACTGTGGGGTTAGGATCCCTGGAGGCCGAATACAAGTTTTAATTTTTTGTAAGGTTGTAGATCACTGTTTCTTTGCAACAAAACTATCAACTGCTTGTTAAGACTGACCAGAAAAAAATGGAAGAGGAGAGTTTATGCAAATATCCATGTTTCATAAAAAGGGAAACAACTCTAACATTTCAAAAATATCCAAACTAGACAGAATTCAACGAGGTAACCATGCATGACTGAAATAGTTATCAGCTACTCATTTTAAATGGTAAATCTGGAATGTAACCTTAAAATGTGCTGACTAATTTATCTTTTGTGGATTATTTTAGCACTTGCAACTGTTATACAGAAAATTAATTTACATTTCTAGATTCATATGGCTTATATGTATTCAGATACTATTTGGGAATCCTAAAAAGCAAACTGCAAATTAAACCAAATTTATGACCTTATCTGGTATGTGAATTGTGGTGGTTTTAATCTACTTCCCATCACTTACAATTTTTCTGAAGATAAAAAAAAATATTTTTATCTAAACAAAATAAGGCAAAACTGACTTTTGCTCTGCTAAATTCTAGTGGGCTAAAAATAGATAACGGCATGTTAACAAGGAATTACTACAGGTGGTTGCTTAAATATATTCATTTGCTTCTTTTTGATAGTAGTTACGAGCTAAACAAAAGTCAACACTCCTATGAAGAGAGTAAGTAAATGCAGAAACATCAGATTCTACAACAGCTATTTTTGCTTCTCCTCTTTTCTGAACAGCAATTAGTAAAGCAACCCCTTCCCCTCCTCCCTAGTGCTGTCAAGCTGTTCAGAGCAGTTTGCAACTCGACAATGGTACCATTGTGAATGCTCTCTGGGCTTCCTTCCCACAGAGAGTTAAATGGGCAGTTCCTGCTGCCCATGATTGGTGTCCAGTGAAATAATACTCAAGAGCCAGGTTTTATCAGCTTCACGCCAAAGAAGTGAAGCCAGGGAACCCAAGCCTTCATATCATACTGGACCATATGCCAACCCTGATGGCCCCAAAGGTTTATCACTAAGAATCAGGATCCATCATGTCCCTTGTGAAATTTCACTTCACATACCTTATGTGAAATGCAAAGCTTCACTAAAAACTGAACCTTCTTTACAATTGGCATGAACAGATGGACGGTAACAGTGGTTTGGCAAGCAAAAGTTAAGATTTAAATAGGCTGTATTCTAGTGTTCGAGAGGAAAAGCAGTTAGAAGAAAATGGAGATTTGTGACCCATAGTTTAATTTTAGTTCCATTATTGAGTTATTAAAAATATCAAAAGGCCTAATGAAAAGAATGGATTAAAAGCACTTCAATTCTTATGTCAAATAAGTTTAAAGACTAATTTCAGCTTTACATCCTTTTTTCTTTGCTCTCTGAAATCTCCAAATAGCATCTGAATCTACAGTTGTTTTCACATTTAAACAAAGACTAGAATAAAACTTGCACATCATGTAGTAGGTGTGGTGAACAATAATGTGAGAATACCAGTAACCCAGGATTTTAAACACAGGGAAAAAAAAATCCCTATTCTAGCACAGGTGAGAAGTTAATAAAGATGGAAGTAGACAAACTTCAAGTATGGTTGTTTTTAGGAAATACTCTAGTTTGCCCATGCCCTGATGTAGTTCTCGGTCTTCCTTCTGGTGTACTGTGATATGACTCAACTGTCTAGATTACCATACTGTTACACAGATAGGATTGTGGTGCTGCTTTCTTTTGCTATATTTTTGCCATGAAGCCAATGTAATGTAAGAATAGGATAAAAGTACTTAATTTATCAGTAACATGTAAAAGTATAATAGTATGTAAAAGCACAATAATTCCATATAATATTTTTTAAAGAAAAAGTGTAAAGGATTACTATGCAAGAATGAAGAGTCTGTCATGAGTTTATCATAAGAAATATAAAAATCTTTTGTATTTTCTTTTATAAATGATAAATATATGTAAATAGTATCAAATCTTTAGATACCTTCTTAGGCTCATTAAGAAAAAATAACACTGGTTATTACTGCCATTAGCCTGGCAATTATTGCTCAATTATTAAATAAGCTTATTTTCAAAAGGCTTCACTATAAAATGAAAAAAAAATCACACTGGTAACTGTTTTGCTATTCAACAGGTAAAAAGCACACAAAAGCGGAAGGAATTGTTACCTTAGACACTGGCTGTTATATTACTGTAACATTAGAAAACCAAGTTTATTTTGATTTTGCTTGTACATTATCTGGTTTTGACCTACTTCTTGATCCTCCTCTGAAAGCTACTCTTTCCTTTGCCTTATAGTATCAAGTAGTGCTGAACTCCTTGTACTTCTTGACCACATCACACTTTTATGCCTCCATGACTGTTTTCCACTTCTGAAAAACACTTCGCTGATTTTATCTGCCAGGTAAAGGCCCATATGTCTTTGAAGTAATTATTAGAACCTGCTTCCCTGGTAATGCCATTCCCCTAATTTCCTCTTCCTCACCCTACTATCATCTCCCACTTAAAATTAATCACCTTTACTGTCATACTTTGTATATATCACTATTGCTGGACTCTCAGAGTGCACTTCATTCATACATTCACAGAGCTTTCCTTCTCTCCCAGACTATATACTCTTGGAAGTTGTGACTCTGTCTTTCTGTTCCTAGGCTTTTCTCTCACAGTGCCTCCCACACAGAAGGCAGTCAATAAATATTTGGTGAGTAAATGAATGATCCAAAATTGCTTAGCAATTTTGCTAATACTTAAGAATTTTGTCATTAGTGCATTAAGTTCTTGGTAGAAGATAAAAATTTAAAAATCTCTAGAATTAAAACAATGTTAACAGAAGTTGGATCCATATACTGAAATCATTTTTGTGAGCTCCCACAGTTTAAGAAGAGTATTATTGGTTCATATTAGTAAAACTTTAAAGATTGTCTCTAGAGAACAGTAAGAGACAATGCTATTTTTGGCCATACTGGTTCAATTCCACAGAATGAAACTTTTATTATCACAAAGTTATTACATATCAGAGAGAATTACATTTATTGCTTTTATATCTTTTTGAAAGGACAGATTTGCTAGACCAAAACTAACATCCTTAAAGGTATGCAATAAAAATATTCATTCCCCCAATAAGTGTATGTAAGCTCCTCAAAATAAATACCAGTATCATCAACAGGCATAAGTTGGCATTCCTTGAAAAGAACAGCTGAACAAATTAAAACTGATGCATAGCAAAAAATACATTTGAGTCACTATTGAAGTGTTACACACATCTAGGGCCCGTTTAACTGACTACTTTTTGTACAGACAGACTGTAAGGCTTGTCAGCAAAAATCCAAGCCAAGGGGATGTTTAAGCACAGGAAAAAAGGTTTTAATTGCAATGCCATGTCTTTAACACTGTAGACTTAAATGTTCCAATTGTAGAGCAGGTAAATGTCTACTCTTGGAGAGGTCCTACTACAATGGTTATCATCAATGGCATAAGGGCTGCAAGCATTTCAAAGACCACAAAACCTGGATTACTTAGCTGGTGAAACATTTTATTTAAAGAATTATTTTCTCTTTTGAAGCATGAATGATCATAACCATAGATCCTAGAGTATTTAACTAACAGATTTGTCTATGAAGTTTAAGGCCTTCATTTAGAAAGTATGAAGAACAGATGGCATTTACAAGTTATTGAGAGCTCCCAATGGAATCACTAATGGAGGTACTGCAAATGTTCAAGCAGCAAAAGCAAAGGCCTCAGCAGCATCTTAGACTCTCATGGCTGCCCCCTACTGCTCTCCAGTGGCTACCACTTTCCTTGCCTTATGGTAGGAAAGTGTGAGTCTTCAGGGCTACAGCCACACACTGCCTCCTTTTTAAAAAAAAATACCAAGTTGTATCTCCCCCTGACAACATGTGTCACTGTCTTCAAGTCAAAGGTGTCTTAGCTGAATTTTCTCCCTAACAGACTCCACCCCTCCACCCATGAAGTGAAAATCCTAATGACCTCTGAAAATTATCTTCACTAAGTTATTAATACAATGCCCTCTCATAAAAACATACTACTGATTGGCCCTCGGTTTCCTCTTCTTACCTACCCAGTAAGCTCTTTAGAGTTTTATCATAGTCTGATACAAACCACAAACTATAAATTACTACCCCCTCAAAACTGGGGGGTTTTCCATTCTTTAAAAAAAAAAGCTATGCTAATTATAAACTTCAAAAACATAGATAATAAAACATCCTGTTTTATTACAATAAAGCATGAGCCACTATCATGGGCCAGGTACTATGTTGGAACTTAGTGAAACAAAGAGGATAAGGCTTGTTAATATGTGTGCATACATGCTAAGTACTATAATAAAATATTTTGAGGCACTCAAACAATTTTGCATAGTGAAGCAGTTTTTTTTTTTTTTTTTTTTTTTTACAAAGGATATTTGGGTCATGAATAATGAGTATATTAGGTAAAAAAGAGTAGAGATGGGCATTCTTGGGGTAAAAATATGGGCCTGAAAGAGAAGGGGATTCAGGAATAATGACTATGGTTCACCTGGGAACACATAGTGTCCCAGGTGTCAGTGTGGCAGGAGATGACAGTTAAGAATGGGGGATGAAGCTGGGGAGGAGTATAGGTATGTCTGATAAAACCAGTGAGAAATATGAGGCTGGAAGGGTAAGATAAGAAGAATTGCTTGCAGGTGGTCAAAGAATTTAGACTTGTTTCAGTAAGCAGTCAAGAGCCATCATAAGTATTTTAGTATACTGATGCTCCTTGACTTACAGTGGAGTCACATCCTGATAAACCCATCGTAAGTTAAAAATTTCTTAAGTTGAAAATTCATTTAATATACCTAACTTATGGAACAACATAGCTTAGCCTAGCCTACACTTACATTAGCCTCCAATTGGGCAAAACCCTATAATACAAAGCCTATTCTATAATAAAATTATTAAAGTATTTTGAATCAAAATCCAAAATTTGAATTATAGTTTCTACTGAATGGCACATTGCTTTTGTACCATCATAAAGTTGAAAAATTGTAAGTTGAATCATCCTAAATTGGGGATTGTCTGTACTTAGGTTTCTATTTTAAAAGAATATTTCCAGTGTCAGGGTAGACAGTAATAACATCATTAACTACCATGTAGCTATCATTTTCTGAGCTCTTGCTACATGACAGACAGGCTGCTTAGTGCTTCACGTGGATAGTTTCGTTTAATCCTTACAATAATTCTGAGTTTGGTACTATTATTATCCTCTTTTTATAGATTAAATTAAGGATAGCCCACACTTATTGATGTTACCTTCTGAGGAAATGATCTACAAAAGACAGTAGATATATAAAATTGTGTAGTTTCTTAAACTCATTTTCTTCTAACATGAAATGGCAATAATATTGATGGGCCCCCCTAAGAGGTTTTATAATGTTCTATCATAATGAAAGGCAACTGCATTAGTGGACCCAATCAATTACATTTCATTTAGTTTTGGCTCTCATACTTTTGCAACAGGTTCTTTACATTTGATAGCAGAACTGCAGGGATAACAAACTGTGACTAATTGAAAAATAATCATTGACTTCTGGTAATATGTCTGATAAAGTTAAACAGAAACCCAATTCTGGCATTTAAGAAAAAGTCAAATCTAAACAGATTAGAAGAAATCAAATAATACTGGTTGTGGTAGGAAACAATATATATATATATATATATTTTTTTTTGAGACGAGTTTCACTTTGTTTGCCGGGCTAGAGTGCTGTGGCATCAGCCTAGCTCACAGCAACCTCAAACTCCTGGGCTCAAGCAATCCTCCTGCCTCAGCCTCCCGAGTAGCTGGGACTACAGGCACGTGCCACCATGCCCGGCTAATTTTTTCTGTATATTTTTAGTTAGCCAATTTCTTTCTATTTTTAGTAGAGATGGGGTTTCACTCTTGCTCAGGCTGGTTTTGAACTCCTGACCTTGAGAGATCTGCCTGCCTCAGCCTCCCAGAGTGCTAGGATTACAGGTGTGAGCCACCACGCCTGGCCTGGAAACAATATTTTAAACCTAGGAATAAAGTATTTTCTAAAGATGCCATTTAACTGTAAAATATCCCCCATGTTGTATATTAATATTTCAGAATATTACATTTATATAATATACATATTTAATATATGGATACAAAGCTCCCCCAAACTGTAACTTATAAGAATTGTTAAGAGACATGTTGCATTCCATCCACTCAAACCTCACCCTTTGAGGCCCATATTTTCTATACATTCTTTCCTGATCTTCTTGCTCCAAAGTAATTTCTTTTTCATTGGAACTCTCACACCATTTTATTTATAACCCTACTAGGATATGTTCACTTTATCCTGGATAAATATTATATAATTATTAATGTACATATTATTCTTTCCCTATTATAAGCTTTATGAGGACAGGATTACTATCTGATTTTTGTCTTGCATCCCTCTAAAATCCTTACTCTACTACTGCATAACTCATCAATAAATATTTCTGAAAGAAGAAAGTTACACTTCTATTTCTTGACCTGGTGGTGGTTAAACTATTAACATAATTGTTCATCATATAGTACATTTATAATTTATGTACTTTTGTAATAAAAGAATGGATAAAAAGAAAAAACAAGATATGTTGGTAAATTTTCTGGAAACTTAGTTGGGTCATGGGACCTAGGTTTTGGTCAAATACCACTCTAGATGTTGCTCTGAAGTTATATTTTAGATGTGATTACCATTAGACTTTGGGTAAAGCAGATTGCCCTCCATAATGACATGGGCCCCAATCAGTTAAAGACTTTAAAAGACTGAAGTCTCCTGAGGAAGGAGGGAATTCTGCCTTCAGACTCAGACTGCACCAACTGTTCCTTGGGTCTCCTACAGATTTTGGACTTGCCAGCCCCCACAACTGTGTGAATCAATTCCTTAAAACAAACCTCTTTAGTCTATTAATACATACCATATTGGTTCTGTATCTCTGAAAACCCTGAATAATATGATTATATACTATAACTTCTAAAAATTTCTATGTATAATAAATCTCACATTAAAGAAAAAAGAAGCCAGGTGAATGGCTCATGCCTGTAATCTTAGCATTCTGGGAGGCTGAGTCAGGAGGATGGCTTGAGTCCAGGAGTTCAAGACCAGCCTGTGCAAGAGTGAGATCCTGTTTTGACAAAGAAATAGAAAAATTAGCTGGGCGTGGTGGTACGTGCTTGTAGTCCCAGCTACTTGTGAGGCTGAGGTAGAAGAATTGCTTGAGCCCAGGAGTTTAGGGTTGCAGTGAGCTATGAGGTGGCCATTGAACTCCAGCCTGGGTGGCAGAGTAAGACCCTGTTCCTGCCTCCCCCAAAACAAGAAAAAAAAGTATATACATGATAGTGTCATATTTAACATTTGCATATTCAAAAGTCATAGTCAAAATGTCCTTAGGATCGAAACAAATAATCATGGCTAAGATTAAACTAGAAATACCTCTTTGGTCCAATAGTTACCCAGAATCTGCCTAGTCTTCCTCACCAGTGTTACATTTCAATTCTAACTGCATGATCAAACCAACAAATTGAGCCCAAGAGACAAATAAAAAAAGTATCTAGCTGAAAAAAATCACAGGTTACAAGAAAATGCTTTTCAAGTACAAGTAATGCAAGAAACAAGTCAAGTGAAGGAGATGTTTCAAAGCTTGAAAGACAGTCATCAATACTGACAGATTACTGTAATTCTGGCTGCCAGCATGATCGATTTGGGTAGCATATGACAATCAATATTGTCCTCATTCAGTGAACAACATTAGCTTCATAGTTACAGAAGATGTTCCTCGGATAAAATTTAAACAGTATTTAATGATCATAAATAGCACAATTTATGCTGTGGAATCTTAGTGGGTACTTTAATTGGGCATAAAATAACTGACCTGTTTCTGAATGCTTGGTTTTTTCCTTAATGACAACTTAATCTGGATATGACAAAAACATATATTTTTAAATTTAATACATATTTCTGAAATAAGTATTTAAAATTAAAACAGACATACATATACTTCAATATCTTAAAATGTCTAGTTGTAATTTATTATATAAACTTTCACTTAAATATCAAATGACCTACATGGACGAAGTAATTTTCCCCCAACATTTAGAATACAGAACTTTGTGCATTTTTGTGAAAGATGATTTTATGTTCTTTAGATTAGCAAAGGCTAGGCTCTAGTATAATTTACAGCATGGGAAAATAATTTCCCATAGTTTATAAATTCAAGATTCCAAGTCATGAAAAATTTGTTTGGTCTATCTGATTTCATGTTTTTAGTGTGTTCCAGAAGCAATTTTGCTGGTAGAAACTGTTCAGATTTGCTGTTTAAATAAAATGTTCACGTTATTTTCAACTGAAGTTATCTTTTTTTTTTTTTTGAGACAGAATCTCACTCTGTTGCTTGGGCTAGAGTGAGTGCCGTGGCGTCAGCCTAGCTCACAGCAACCTCAAACTCCTGGGCTCAGGCGATCCTTCTGCCTCAGCCTCCCGAGTAGCTGGGACTACAGGAATGCGCCACCATGCCCGGCTAATTTTTTCTATATATTTTTAGTTGGCCAATTAATTTCTATTTTTAGTAGAGACGGGGTCTTGCTCTTGCTCTTGCTCAGGCTGATTTTGAACTCCTGACCTTGAGTGGTCCTCTGGCCTCGGCCTCCCAGAGTGCTAGGATTACAGGCGTGAGCTACCGCGCCCAGCCTGAAATTATCTCTTTATCCTAGAATTTTCTCCAATGTGGTTATTTATTAACATCTCAGTAATGTTTCTAATAGTTAATCTATTAGAAATGTCATGAAGTAGGCCTGAAAATCCAACCCAGTCAATCAACCTACCAGCCAACCAAACATAAAAACCCAATTAGGCAATTCCTTGGTGTTAGGTAGAATTGTTTTATACTGACTTTAATCTTCACACATAATAGAATTAATCACTGCACAAAATAATGTAACATTATTACATTTACTAAGCACACCCAAATTCATGATCTCACTTATCTTTACAACAATTCTGACACAGGTATTAGCTTTTTTTTTTTACAGATGAAGAAAGTGAAGTTCAGAAATTCTGTGACTTAACCAAGGCGGGGCTTGAGTTAAAAATTAATGTTTTCTAAGTGCAAATCCAGCTTTCATACCTCTAGTGTAACATGAAATCGGAAATAGAAGACTATGAATTTGGATGTAGAAAAAATAATTAAGCCATACTCCCAACATTCTTGATTTTGTGCTTTTTAACTACTTGGTAAGATATGTTAAATGTTGTTTGTACCTCGGGTCAGAAAATTTGTGTTTGTTCAACAAATTGAGTTTCTGTGTGTTTTTTTGAGTTTCTGTTTTATGACACATGAAGCAAACAAAATTTTGCGTTACAATATGATCTAATTCTATCTCATCACTTTCCAAAAAGATTTAAGGCATCTTTTTTTTTATTTTTAACACAAGAAAGTATAAACTTTTTCATATCTAACTCTGTGTTCCACTTTCAATTGTGTCTTAAATGAAATGCTGGAGGACACTAACCCTCAGGATGAACATTAGAATCAGGTCAACTGTGAAAAGAGGCAAAGGTCAGAAAGTAGACATTCTTGGTGAAGCTAACAATGTAGATAAAATTATTTTATGGATAATACTCTGTACATTCTATGTAAGATTGGTTACCATTCTAGAGATATTCAGGGGACAATATATTAACTGAAAAGTATACTCCAAGATATAGATTAAAACCTCAAAGTTTTTATGCAAGTATAGTTTGAGTATCCCTAATCTGAAAATCTGAAATGCTTCAGTCCAAAACTTTTTGAGATCCAACATGACATTCAAAGAAAACACTCACTGGAGCACTTTGGATTTCAGATTTTCAGATTAGGGATGCTCAACCAGTAAGTACAATGCAAATATTCCAAAACCTGAAAAAACATGAAATGTTTGTTTTAGTCCCAAACATTTTGGAGAAGGGATACTCAACCTGTATTATAATGAGACAGAAATCAAAGGGATTAGGATTTAGAAAAAGTCGATTAGGAAAGGGAGAATCTGTCAATAAATACTTTGTTTTATACAAATGAAAAAGACACTGTATATGAGGAGTGAGTGGAGCTGGAATTCCTACAAAGGCATGTGGTGTATGGACCTTAAAAACGGTAAACTGTGAGAATAGGTTTTATGAATTTCATGAACTTCCTCAGAGCTTATTCCCATCTGGGTGAAGCAAATCGAGATTCCAGGCCCCAAATACCTGAATCAGAAAATAACCCCCTGATTTCTGGGTGAGTTCAGCAGGGTACATAAAAACTTAGAAGGGTCTTCTTGAATAGCTCCCTAATGCTTCAAAACAATAACAGACTATCTAGTCTTCAAAACTATCTTCAAAAACAATCAACAGACTGTATAGTCAAAAATAAGTGATTTAGAAAATAAACTTTCTCCATGTCTATACTACTCACTGAATTTGTCCACTGAAATTTCAATTGGTAGATCTTTATTTAATGGATTTCTCCAAATTTTATTTTTGTTAACAAACAATTCAAGGCTTGTTTCAATCCTTATCATTTCACTAAAATGACTACCTCAATTTTGAGTTTTCAATTTAAAGTGAAGATATAAATGCTACAAATAAGAAATACTATATAGGCTGGGTATGGTGGCTCATGTCTGTAATCCTAGCATTCTGGGAGGCCGACATGGGAGGATTGCTTGAGCTCAGGAGTTTGAGATCAGCCTGAGCAAGAGTGAGATCCTGTCTCTACCAAAAAGAAAAAAATCAACCAGCATCGTGGCGTGTACCTGTAGTCTCGGCTACTCAGGAGGCTGAGGCAGGAGGATTGCTTGAGCCCAGGAGTTGGAGGTTGCAGTGAGCTACAATGACACCACTGCACTCTACTCAGAGCAACAGAGTAAGACTCTGTCTCAACAACAACAAAAAATGAAATACCATATAAATGTTATTAAGCTTAATCTAAGTAACATGCCATGATCCATCTGTAAGTCCATTTCACAGTGTCAGAGTACATAAGAAATTACATAGGAATTAGATTGCTTAAATCAATTTTCATTAAAAGAAAAATGTATGCATGTTAGACTACCAAGTTATGACAATAAATCACTTCATGTGCAATGGAACCTAAGATTTTTTTTAAAAGCCTTCCTTTTGAAGCTTAACAACATTTATAGTTTATTATGTAAAAGAAAAATAATAAAATGTTTTTAATCATATAGAACATGTGTACTGAAAACACAAATTTATTTTAGAAAGGAATATCAGAAAACGATTTAAAATTTTGTGCATGTTGTGTGTCAGGCACTGTTTAAAGAGCTTTACACATACTGACTCATTTTTAGTTCCCATAACACGAGCTATATATTATTCCTATTTTATAGACAAGAAAATTGAAGCTCAAGGGGTTAAATAACTTTCCCAAGGCGACAAAGCTAAGGAAGTGGTGGCCATTTGAGTGTAGGCAATGTGGTTCCAGAAGCTATGTTCTTAAGTACTCCATGTCCTCTCATATTTCTATGTCTCTGTGTTGTTCCCTCTGCTTGTAAGGCTCTTCTTAATCTTATTCATCTGATTAACTCTTATTTGTCCATTGAGATTAGTTCAACACTTACATTTCTCAGAAGTGTCTCCTGATACCACCACCCCTTCCAGCTAAGTAAAAGGTCCTTTGTTATTATACTTTTGGAATGCCCATGCATACACCTATTAAAGCATGTATATAGAAAACAGTCTGTTTTCCCAACTAGACTGAGTTCTTTGCAATGACTGTTTGGTTATTTCTGTACCTCAACAGCAGCAGGGTGCCTGGCAAATAATGGGACTCTAATTAATTAACCAAAAGATTAGCACTGATTAAAAGTACATAAAAGAAAATATATCATTCAAATATGATAACTGTTCCAGTATTGGGGAGGAACTCTACCATCTACATATACAAACAAACAGAAAATAAAGTTCTTAACAATATATAAGACAAATTTACCTTAGAAAGTAGACATACATTAAAGTGGAAACCATATTGTTAAAAAAAAGGATACAAGTTTTGATATAATGGAATCAGTGATTTCAGAGCACGGCTTGCATTTATAGCTGTTGCTCTAACCATAAGGGGTAGAACTTTGCCATTCACAATTGCACCATCAAAAAGTGGACCAAAGAAGGGAACCTGATTGAGAAATTAGAACATAATTTTATATTCAAATTATAGAAAGACTGTAAGTAAGAGCAATCAAGACACTTTCCATTCAGAAGTGTTTATGCTTCCTCTTTAGTTTTTCCTTCAGTAAAAATACTACTCAAATTCAATTTATTTTCCATGATGGGTCACTCATACTAAGATAATAAAAACTATCAAGTCCACAGGTTCAAAAGAACTATATGCTTCATGTAATTAGTTTACATACTCTGCTGATTTTCAAATTTTAGTAGTTTCAACTATAAACAAATGTCTAACACTAGAAGTAAATTTCTTTTTCTCCATTGAGCAAACACAGAAAAGATATACATTCATATACATTCTTATAGGCAGAAAGTTAGTTTTTCATTATTTTTGTGGGATACCAGCTTTACTACGGAACCTAAAATACTTATTACATGGTTTATTAGAAAAAAAATCTATGTTTTGATAATTAAATGTCATTTTTGTCAGGTGACTGAAAGTTTCAAAACAGTTACTCTATTTCAAAATGCTTAGCACAAATGACAGGTAAAGGCAAGGACATGAGCTGCAAATAACACGGTAAACATTTTAAATTTTGTGGTGACATATTGTCTCTTGTATATTCTTCAACTTTTAAAAAAGAAAAACCCTTTAAAAATTAAAAAAAAAAACATTATTAGCTTATGGGGTTTATAAGACTAGGCTATGGGCCATATTAGTTTGCTGATCTCTGGTTTAGATAAACCCTCAAAAAACCTGCCTATCAGTAAAATTCACACATGGGAAACTTAACCCAATTCAAGGAATTCTGAAGATTCATGATCAACTGTCAAGAAGTAGGTTTTCTATAAACTAAAATAATTCTGTTAAAAAAAAAAAAAAAAAGGAACACACCAAAATACTAGCAAGCTTTTATTATCCTGAAAGAAAGAAAATACTTCTACAGTAGTGTTTGAACCCTATGGTATCTGTAAGACATTTAGCTATAGAATACAGGTAACAGGCTGGTTTTATATAGGTAATGGCTGTTTTTTTTAAATTTGTAGAATCCTCATTTATTAAGTGACATGACTAAATTAATCATGTAATCTTAGTAAAATGTATCAATTAAAAATATAGGAATCATGCATTCATATTCTAAAGGGAATAATTACTTCTTACTATGTTTTTTAGGAAACTGAATCATTTTCTTAATAAAAGGTTAAGTTCTTTTCTGAGCTTGGTACAAAGGAACTTTTGCTCTGGCACTACCTAGACACCTCCCATTTGAACACAGTTTCTTCCTATTTATACTGTTTTAGCTCCTTTTGAACCAGGCTTAGACAATCCACATAGCTGCCAGAGTCTGTGTTGCATTTCTCCTCATTTTCATAACTTAATGCCTAGTCCGATTTTTCTTCTGTGAGATGGAAAGAAACTCACAAACCCCTCCAGAACTCAAAATCAATTACTAAAATGGAAGATAAGGAGTTCTTACCTCTGGTTTTTTCATTATCTGGATACTGAACATGTGATTTTTCATTGGATATATTACAATAAGGACATCACCAAATTCTGTAGGAATAATTCCTCTCCTGTAGTCTCTAGTATGCTCTGACCAAACAATGTGCACTTCATCGTTTCCTAAATGTCTCAACTGGAAAACCAAGAAAATAATTTATAGTGCTTTATAAAAGCTCTGTGAGTACAGTCATATAACTACGGACAACAAGCTATAAAAAACGGAAAAGATAAAGAAGCAAAAAAATTGTTAAATCTCATTTGATCATTTTCACAACATGTGAAAAGTGAACACTCAAAGACATTAGAAGAGCTTGCAGAAGACCAGATAATTTCAACTGTCCATAATCAATGGGAAACTGAATTTAGATAAAAAAGATTCACATACAGCCCAAATACTCCTCTTAACTAGCAATTCTACCAATTTCCAACTACCAACCCCTTTAAAAGATGACTTAAAAGGGTGTTTTAAAAGAGTGACTGATTTGAGATTCTTCTCCTTTTATCCTGACTACTCTCCAAAAGTTCTACTGAGCAGTGAGGTTGCCTGAGAAGGCAATAGGAAGAGAAGTAAAAGAAATAAGTAATTCGTACATTGGGCAATCACCTATTAAGATAAAGTTGATTATGTTTGGTTTAAGAAATTTATTTCTAGTTTTTCTTTGCCCATGAAACTTACAAATTCTTCCAAATAGATGTTTTGAGATTGGTTAGATTCTCAAGATGTTATTTAAACATTTGTGGTGCTTACAAAGGTGTTTCTGGCAATCAGAGTTAACATTATGCTAATTAAAATAGCAAAAAAAGCAAAGCATTCAAAAGTTGGATTTCTAATAAGTTATTGGAAAATTAACTTAATGCCCATTAGTCTTGAGTTTTCTTCATAAAGACTAGTATATAATCATGAATTTTATTATAACATTTTATTATCCTAGTCCATTTATTGATTCTGTCACTGCAAACACTAGAGTCCACTTTTGGTGCATATCTTACATGGGCTTTTCCATTACTTTCAGGTAACTGAATACACCGCAGGTGGGAACATTTGAAAGAGAAAACTAGGGATAAGTCTTAACACCATTTACACTATAATGTACTGGCAATTTCTGTTTTTGAAATACGTCATTTATTTTGGCTTAAAGACCAAAAGGCAGGAAAAAATTCCTGGGTGATTTAAGCAAAGAAAGGAGTTAAGTCTAATTAGGGAAAGGCTGTCTTCTGTCACTTGGTAACCCTGGAGTAACTCTTTATACCTGAGTGGTTGTACACATATACACACACAACTTGAAAGATATAAATGTGGGACTTGGGCTTTGTGACATTTTTAAAAAGCAAAAAAGATTACACAACTTAGAAAAGCCATGGCTCTATAATTTCATTTTTTAATCAAAATACTTTAAAAATATCCTTCCTATACAGCCATGCTCATGTGTCAGCTTCCCTAATAGGTTTATGTTAACTGAATACAAAAGAAATGTGAAATAAATTTAACCAGGAGGGATGATCCAATCTAATTTTGATACATTAATGTCATATGCTGTACATGTTACAATAGCAGCCAGATCTAATACTAAGCTCCAGGCTATACTGAGATTTCCAAATGGTAGATTGTTCTAAGTGATATCAAGTATAATTGAAGTAATAAACGATAGTAAAAGCTGAGCACACTGTCAGGAAGAATTTAAGTATTTACTTTTTAAAATTAAATGAGTTAGGTTAGGAAAGACAAGACAACTGAAATAATGCAGGTCTCAATTTACAGAAAATTCCTTTTATTTATCTGCTACATTAACCCTTGAACTCTTGCCAAAATTATCTATAATTTCTAGTGCCCACTTATCTAAAGAAACAAGAGAAAGGGGCAACTATACTTTTATCTTACAACCAAAGCTTGTATTCAAATATCTTCCATATGATATTAAAAGTCTGTTAAAGAAGTTTAATGGAAAAGAACAACATATATTTGCCAAGATGTTGTAATGAAGACTTCTGGCACAGACCATGCATATATCAAAGTCATTCTAAACATGTTCAAACATTTTAAGGGAAAGCATCATTAAAATCCCTATTATTTGTATTCAAATGCTAAAAAGGTAATTATTTTAGGTTGTCATGATGAGGCACATTTTATATCTTTAAAACCTGTTTACAGTAATTAAACACAAATTGAGAAATTGCTAATCATTGCTATGAATCTTAGAAATTTCTGAAAGACAACTGAAACAATGAATTTTTTTTTTTTTTTTTTTTTTTGAGACAAGAGTCTCACTCTGTTGCCTGGGCTAGAATGCAGTGGTGCCATCATAGCTTACGGCAACCTCAAACTCCTGGGCTCAAGGGATCCTCCTGCCGCGGCCTCTCAAAGTGCTAGGATTAAAGGCATGAGCCACCACACCTGGCCAAGAATGAATTTTTAATGGTTAAGAGTTAATAGAAATTTCAGGTCTATGTATATTTGACATACTTTATATATTATATTTATTTTATTTATTCGTTATCTCTTATGAACTTACAAGATTGTGTCCCATGAATACTCAGGAGGTTTTCCTACACTCTGAAAACTTTCAAACCTCCCTATGTTTTTTGACCCAGATGTGAATTCATTTATTTGACAGTACAAGACTTCTTTCTGTACTGAATGAAAGTATGTACTGACATGTACTGACTATGTACTGACATGGGAGAGGTCTATTAAAATGACTGGCAATGACACTACTCTTCTAAATTCACTTCAACTGCTGTTGAAGTCATTTTGGTATATATTAATAATATAGGCTACAGATTATCATTATTTATGAAAATAAAGCAGCTAAATGAAATTCAACATGTACACAATTGAAGTCCTTAATACACTGTAGAATGTTTATATGGGCAGTGACCTTAAAGTTCTACTTTCCCACCCAATACAGAGTGCTACAACATCCCTGAGAAATAGATATCCTGCTTCTGCTTGAATACTTCTAAGATTGGAGAGTTTACCAATTCACAAATCATTCTATTTCAAGGAGCTACAGTCATTGAAACATTCTTTATACTACACTAAAACCTGCTTTCCTGAAGCTAGTTCTTCTAAAATGAGCCTTATCAAATATCCAATCTGTATTCTATATTATCTTTTCAGATATCTGAAGATCAGTCTAATACATTTCTTTTCCAGGTTAAAAGTGTTATTAGTTCCTCTTCTTATACTTTAAAAACATATTCATTGGATAAGCCAATGAATTATTGGCTACTGGATTATCTCAGTTTGCTGATGTTTCTATTAAATTGTAGTGTACAGAATAGAATATAATGTCAATATACGCTCTAATACAGTAAACCCAACAGTGGGACTCTTTCTTCCTTTCTTCTATTCACTAAATTATTTTCTGCATTTTTATAATGTTGGCTCAAACGGAATTTATAATCAATTCAAACCCGAGTCTTTTTCTTACAAAGTTCTTTTAGGCAGGTACAACTGACTGCTAGAACTAAAGAGAGGATTTCATATTTATTCCTACTAAATTTTCCCTTGCCAGGTTCAGATTATCTTTAAATTTATGAAGCTCTGTTGTTTAGCCTGATTCTGATAGTCAATGTGTTGGCTCACTCTTTCCCAGATTTGAGCTATCCTTAAATTCAAATTCTTGTGTGTTCATTTAGGTTTTGGACAAAAATGTCAAATGGGACAGGTTTGGAGTAAGAGCCTTAAAGCAAGTCATTAGAAACTTTCTTCCTGGTTAAAAAAAATACCCAACATTTTATTAAGGTATTTATTAAGTGCTTACTATTTATGATTATTTAATGTTTACAACAATGCTCAAGGTAAGTATAATTATTATTATTTGTTTTTATTTACTTTTATTTATTTATTTTTGAGACAGTCTCACTCTGTTGCCTGGGCTAGAGTGCCGTGGCATCAGCCTAGCTCACAGCAACTTCAAACTCCTGGGCCCAAGCAACCATACTGTTTCAGCTTTCTGAGTAGCTGGGACTACAGGCATGCGCCACCATGCCTGGCTAATTTTATATATATATATATTTTTTTTAGTTTTCCAGCTAACTTCTTTTAATTTTTTAATAGAGACAGGGTCTTACTCTTGCTCAGGCTGGTCTCAGACTCCTGAGCTCAAACGATCTGCCTGCCTCTGCCTCCCACAGTACTAGGATTACAGGTGTGAGCCACTGCGCCCGGCCAAGAACTCAGTATATCTTTTTTGGGTTTGCAAAGCAAGTGTTTCCTCAGCTTTCTTCTGGACGCTTTTATAAATACACCTCATTTCTTTACTTTGCAATTTTAAGGATATTTGTGTTCCCACACAGTTAACTGGACTAAGCATTACTTTTTCCATCAGCCAGGGCAATTTTCACCTAATTTAGAGGAACTATTTAGGATGATCTGACTAAAAATA
>CAUYRT010089741.1:0-30256 GCA_963574885.1 Lepilemur ruficaudatus
TTTTTAGTTGGCCAATTAATTTCTTTCTATTTTTAGTAGAGACGGGGTCTCGCTCTTGCTCAGGCTGGTTTCGAACTCCTGACCTTGAGTGATCCACCTGCCTCGGCCTCCCAGAGTGCTAGGATTACAGGCATGAGCCACCGCGCCCGGCCTCTGGGTCAGTTTTAATTATTAAATTTTCTCGAAATTATGGGTCATGTTTTCCTGGTTCTTTGCATGCCTGATTATTTTATTCATTTATTTTTTTAGAGATGGAGTCTCTCTCTGTCACCCAGGCTGAAGTGCAGTGGCGTGATCATAGCTCACTGCAGCCTCCAACTCTGGGGCTCAAGGGATTCTCCCACCTCAGCCTCCCAAGTAGCTAGGACTACACATGCCTGGTTATTTTTGACCAGATGTGAGCCATTGTGGTTTTACCTTGCTTGGGGCTGGATATTTATATATTCTTATAAATGTCTTTAAACTGTATTCTGAGACAGTTAATTTATCTGGGAAACAGTTTGATCCTTTCAGATCTTGCTTTTAAGCTTTATTACGCAGGGCCAGGGCACCATTTAGTCTGGCACTAAATTTTCCTCCAATGGGACCCTCTGCAGGGCTCGGAAGCTCTTTCCATCTCTGTGTAGCTCTCTCCTCTCTGGTGCCCCACCCTGTGAACTCCAGCTGCCTTGGTCTCCTTGGATTCCTATGTCCATATCCTTAACTTAGGGAGAGTCCTGGGCTCTGCCTGGGCTCTCCCACTCAGCATTGTGACTGGAAACTATCCAGAGTGAGACATTATAGGGCTCCCTTCATTTGTTTCCCCTTTCTCAAGGATAGCTTTTCATTGCCTGATGCCCATTGTCTTGAAGACCATTGTTTCATATGTTTTATCATTTTTTTAGTTACTTAAGTGGGAGCATAAATCTGGTTTCTGTAACTGCATCTTGGCCAGAAGCAGAAGGAAGTGTGGTGTGCTATTTCAATATGTCATTTCAACTGTCTTTTTTCCTTCTAGGAAGTTTTCTTGAATTATACATAATTTTTAGTTTTCTTCCCTTAGTCTTTATTTTCTTCAAGGATTCCTTTGTGTATGAATTGGATCTCCTTTTTCTAACTTTGATATTTGTCATTTGCCCTCAAATACCACCATTCTTTTTTACTTTTTCTTTTTCTTTCTTTTATTTATTTATTTATTTTTTTTGAGACAGAGTCTCACTATCTTGCCTGGGCTAGAGTGCCGTGGCGTCATCCTAGCTCACAGAACCTCAAACTCCTGGGCTCAAGTGATCCTCCTGCCTTAGCCTCCCGAGTAGCTGGGACTACAGGCGTGAGCCACCACACCTGGCTAATTTCTTTCTATTTTTAGTAGGATGGCATCTCGCTCTCACTGAGGCTGGTCTGGAACTCCTGACCTCAAGTGATCCTCCCGCCTCGGACTCCCAGAATGCTAGGATTACAAGCGTGAGCCACCACGCCCAGCCCCATTCTTTCTTTTTTTTTAAAAAGAAGATCCTCCTTTTCACCTTCTGTTTCTCTTAAGCCATCATATGTTGTGGGGGGCAGGGCCACAAGGAGATTAGCTTGTTTTTGGGGGGTTATTTTTGCGAAATCAGGTGTTTTAGATAGTGGTCGTCATAGAGGATAAGAAATTGATTGGAAATAGAGAGAATAAAAGAATATATAGAGAGTAAGGTATAGTTTTATAGGTTTATATAAAGAAATCGGATAAAGCAGGGGTACTCAGGAGTCTGAAGCACATCTCTGTAAGCAGTCCAGCATTATGGTTAGATTTATATAGGTTTTTATAATCACAGATATCAATTATCAGTTGTCAGGGTAACACATATATCAGATAGTGCATTTGCTATGGGTAACCGGTAGTGGGTTAGGGTCAAAAGTCTTTTTAAAGGGCTTCTAACAATTTTTAATCTATCTAGGTGAACAAACAGTTATAAAGTCTTTTAAGGACTAACTTCTAAGTTTTAAGAGAGAGTTATCAATTAACAGAGGAATAACAGAGTGGTATAGTGGATTTATATTTTTTTTATCTAGTTATTGTGGATTTAAGGCAGACAGTCAGGAGAGAGCAGGAAGCCCATCTCTACAAAACAAATTGTTCATAACCACAGGGGTGCATCTCTGGCACTCATTGTCTCCGGCTCCCATTCTGTGAGCCAGATATTTACCTGTCTTGTCTTTCAAGAACAGGAAGACTTCACAAATTCTGAGATAACCCGGAAGCCTCTTGGAATGCATCTGTACAGGAGCTTTGAGAGCCCTCCCAAGGTGAGGCAGCCCTTGATAGGTGAACTAATGAGTTCACATATTCCTTCAGGGCAAAACCCTGCAAACTGCTGTTTCTGTCTTTAATATAGCAATATTGGGCGATGCAATAAAATAATGATCTTATGAGCCACATCTCATTAATTCCTCAATCATCTTTCCCCAACAACATGTTGTGTTTATTTGCTTTGTGTTCCTTATAGTTTAATCTTCTATTCTAAAATGATTTTTTCTTTTATTTCCAAATATTTCCTGAGATCTATCATCCTTTCTGAGTTTTTCTGGCTCTTATTTATGTATTCTTTCATTGTCTTGTATCATTTTCTTAATGTTTCTTAGCTTGTTCAGAATAACTAGCTGTAGTTTTGATCTGTTCTGTGAGCACGTGTGTCTGACATGCTTTCATAGTCTCTAGGAATGGCCTTCTACCCATTATTCTTTTATACAGCAATTTATATGGGATTTGCCCTCTGTACATTTTTTGTTGTTGTTGTTTTAGACAGAGTCTCACTCTGTTGCCCCAGGAAGAGTGCAGTGGCATCATCACAGCTCACCACAACCTCAAACTCCTGGGCTCAAAGTCCTGCTTTAGCCTCCCAAGTAGCTGAGACTACAGGCACATGCCATCACACTCACCTAATTTTTCCTATTTTTGGTAGAAACAGGGTCTCACTCTTGCTCAGGCTGGTCTCGAACTCTGCCCCCAAGCAATCCTCTCACCTCGGCCTCCCAGAGTGCTAGGATTGCAGGCGTGAGCCACCACCCATGACCAGCTTGTTGCTCTTCTTTATATCAAATTGTTTTCCTGAACTTTTGGAATGAGGTGGCGTTCAGGGTAGCTTTTCAAATGTCAGAGCTCCCTCTTCTGCTGTTTTTGCATAGTGATAAAAATTGTGGAAGCATGTTTCTGAGATTTCTTGGTTCTATTCCCCTACTTGTATCTGGACATTCTGTTCTCTTACAGAAGTAGGCTGAATAATGACCCTTCAAAAGAAATTCATGTCATAATCCCTGGAACCTGTGAATGTTACCATATGGTAAAAAGAACACTTTTCAGATGTGATTAAGAATTTTGAGATGGGAAGATTATCCTGGATTATCTGGGTGAGCCTTAAATACAATCACAGTTTTCTTTATAAAAGTGAGTCAGGGGAAGATGAGACAAATATAATAGAAGAAGAGAAGAAAACGGGACTGCAGAGGCAGAGATTGGAGTGATGGGATCGCAAGCCAACAGAAGCTGGAAGAGGCAAGGAATGGAGGGAGCATGGCCCTGCCAACACCTTGATCTTCTTGGCCCAGCGATACTGATTTTGGACTTCTGGCCTCCGGAACTGTGAAACAATAAATTTCTGTTGTTTTAAGCCACCAACTTTGTGGTAATTTGTTTAAAAAGCAATAGAAAACTAATACAGAGTTTGGTAACAGAAGTGGGGTGTTTCTGTAACAAATACCTAAAAATGTGGAAGTGGCTTTGGAATAGGGTAATTGGATAATAGGTAGAGGCTGGAAGAATGTTGAGGAACATGATACAAAAAGCCAAGATTGCCTAAAACAGACTGTTGGTAGAAGAAACATGGATGTTGAAGGCACTGACTTCAACATACTCAGAGTCTTACTCATATCTGATTTACATGATGAGATTTGAGATTTCTGAGTTGATGGATAGTGAGGGCTCAGAGGAAGTAAGGAATATGGTAGAGAAAGTATACATGATCTTAGAGAATACATATATCATCATAAGCAGAATATCAGTATAAATATGACCATTAAAGTTGCTGTTGGTGAGGGCTCAGAAGCAAATGAGGACGATGTTATTAGAAACTGTAGGAATGGGTACCCTTGTTAATAAAGTAACAGAAAACTTAGCTTAATTGTGTCCCGAAGTTATGTGAAAAACAGACTTATAAGCAATAAACTTGGATAGTTGGCTAAGGAGATTTCCAAGCAAAATGTTGAAGTGGGGCCTTTTTTTCTTTTTTCTTTTTTCTTGCTGCTTATAGTAAACTTTTAAAGGAAAGTGATAAACTGAAGGAAGAACTGCTAAGCAGAAAGAAACCAGGAATTGATGATTTGGGAAATTCTCAGCATATCCAGATTCCCAAAGATGCTAAAATTAGGATATTTGCTGCTAGGAAAGCATGCTCTGGAGAGAAGGAAAAAAGTGTGGCTAGACAAACTTTTGCTAGTACTGAAGAGATTAGGCATGTGATTCATGGATCCCCTCAGTCTTTACAGCAGAAGCCAGTAATAGAGATGGGATTAACAAGGAAAGATCTGTGAAGGACCCTCTTGCCTAATGGCATGAGTCCCTGTGACATACACAGGAGATCCACAAGGTTTTTGAGGATATTTTACCAGCGGAAACACTGCCAGCTTGTACTGAAAGGGACAGAGATGAAATAAAATGAAATGAAATGAAATGAAATGAAATGAAATGAAATGAAATGAAGGAAGGAAGGCTGTCAGACTCCAAAAATTCTGCAGGCAGGAAACATGGTGATAAAACTACTGGGCTTCAAACATGGGCCACCCTTCAATAAAAAGGAAGGATGACTCCAAGGATGGAGTCTTGGGTCCATAGGGTCAAACTTTGGGCTACAAAGGATTATTCTCAGGCCTTGAAACCTAATGGAATCTGCCCTGCTGGATTTCAAAGTGGCTTGGTAACAGTGACTTCTTAATTCCTTCCATTTTCTCCCTTTTGGGATGGAAATGTCTATAACTGTTATCCTATGCCTGTACCACCACTGCATTTTGGGACACAGATAACTTATTTTCTTGTTTCACAGGTCTACAAATGGAGAGGAATTTTGCCCTGGGTTGGCATACTCAAAGTCTCACCTATATTTGATTTACATGATGAGATCTGAGATTTCTGAGCTGATGGTATTTAGATAAGATTTTGGACTTGAGTTGATGCTATAATGGGTTGACACTTTTGAGGGTGTTGGGATAGGGCGAATGGATTTTGTATGTGGGATGGACATCAAAGTTTGGGAACCACAGGGTGGATTGTGGTAGGTTGAATAATGGCTCTCCAAAAAGATATTTATGTGTTAATTCCCAGAACCTATGAATGCTATATTAATGGCAAAAAAAAAGGACTTTGCAGATGTCATTAAGTATTTTGTGGTAAGGAGCTCACCTGGATTACCCAGATGAACCCTAAACGTCATCACAATTTTCCTATAAGAGAGAAATAGTGGGAGATGACACAGAAGAGAAGACAGTGTGACTACAGAGGCAGAGATTGGGGTGATGTGGCCACAAGCCAGGGAATCCTGGCTGCCACTGGTGGGAGTAGGGCTCTGCTGACCCTTTTTTTTTTTTTTGAGACAGAATCTCACCCTATTGCCCAGGCTAAAGTGCCATGGCATCAGCCTAGCTCACAGCAACCTCAAACTCCTGGTCTCAAGCAAACCTCCTGCCTCAGGCTCCCGAGTAGCTGAGACTACAGGAATGCACCACCACACCCAGCTAGTTTTTTCTATTTTTAGTACAGCTGGAGTCTCGCTCTTGCTCAGGCTGGTCTTGAACTCCTGACCTAAAGCGATCCTCCCGCCTCGGCCTCCCAAAGTGCTAGGATTACAGGCGTGAGCCACCACACCCGGCTGCTGACACTTGATTTTGGCCCAGTGATACTGATTTCAGACTTCTGGCCTCCATAACCGTGAGAGAAAGAATTTCTGTTATTTTTAAGCTACCAAGTTTGTTGTTGTTGTTGTTGTTGTTGTTTAGAGATAGAGTCTTGCTCTGTCACCCAGGCTGGAGTACAGTGGCACAACCATAGCTCATTGTAACCTCGAATTCCTGGGCTCAAGTGATCCTCCTGCCTCAGCCTCCTGAGTAGCTGGGATTACAGGTGCATCCTACCACATCTGGCTAATTTTCAATCTTTTTTAGACATGAGGTCTTACTGTGCTGTCCAGGCTGGCCTCAAACTCCTGGCCTCAAGCGATCCTCTTGCCTTGGCCTCCCAAAGTACTGGGATTACCAAGCCACCAAGTTTGAGGTAATTTTTTTACAGCAGCCATAGGAAATGAATATATAAGTTCAAGAGATCTATTATTATACAATATGGTGACTATATTTAATAACAATGTATTGTATACTTGAAAATTGCTACAAGAGATTTTAAGCATTCCCATCACAAATAAGTATTTGAAGTTATGTATATGTTAATTAGTTTGATTTGGCCATTCCACAACATATACATATTTCAAAACATCATGTTGCACATATACAAAATTGTGACTTATAGTAAGATATATATATGTGTGTGCACCTAGCTCCTGCTGAATTATTATTTCACTCCCAGCAGTTTCTCCTTAGTGTAGGTCCCTGCCCTAGAAGAGAGCCCTGGTAGATCATCATACGATAAAGGATTAACTTAGGAAGTCTGGGTTGTCTAAACCTTACACATCAAGGAAAGGTTTGGGCTTTGCCCACCGCCTGGGATATAACCTCAAAACCCTTGAAATGTACTGCTTGTTAAGAACTCTTTGTTTACCTGAGTCTATGAGCCATGCCAGATAGTTTATTGTAAAACTGTGTTTATGGTAGGGGTTTTGGGCCATGTGGCATTAGCCTGAACTTTGGAGGGACTGAGTAAGTAAAGTCAGCCCCACAGGTGGTCAATCATGTCTATGAGACTGACTCCAAATAAAAACCATGGACACCAAGGCTCAGATGAGCTTCCCTGGTTGGCAATACTTCATGTGTTGTTACCTCTCATCTTGCTGGGGGAACTGAGCACTGAGCATATGACTCCTCTGGGAGAGGAGAACTGGAAGCTTGCTCCTCATTTCTCCTAGACTCTGCCCTATGTGCCCTTTTCCATTGTGTTGACTTAAATCTCTACCCTTTTGCTCTAATAAATTGTAAACATTAGTGTAACATCTTTGCTGAGTCCTGAGTCCTTCTAGTGAATCACTGAACCTGAGGCTGGTCTTGGGGATCCCCAAGCATAGTCAGTCTAAAGAGTTCATAGGAATTAATCTGCTCCAACCCCATCCAACCTTACTGCAGACCCTTTACACTCACTTGTTCCCAAATTTTGCAAAATGCCTCTCAGTTTCAGCTGCTGAATTCAAGTTGGCCTGCCATGCCTGTTGACTGTTTTGATATTCTCCTGTTCTCAGGTCTGAAAAATGTTCCTTGATTCCCTCTGCTTTTCCTATACAGATAATTGGACCGTTCTTGTGGACGCTGGTGACTTGTCTTCACCCACATTTTTTTTTTTTTGGTGTTTCCGCCCATGTATTTTGATATTCATGGATAGTTCAGCTATCTATTGCTGTGTAAATAAACCACACCAAAACTTAGTGGTTTAGGATAATAACTATGTTATTGTTCACACTTCTATGGGTCAGAAATCTGGGCAGGGCTCAGTGGAATGGCTTGTTTCTTCTCCATATGATGCCTGTGGCAGCTGCAACAGAACTAGATGATGCAAGATGATGTCAGTACATGACCAGGACCTCGGTGCTAGTTGTCAGCTGGGGCCTCAGTTATGTACACAGCCTCTTTGTCAATTTTAAGTAGTTTCCTTCTATGGTGTCTCATCCTCCAGGGCCTCTGTCTTCAGAAGGATAGCACAGACTTCTTTACAGGGTGTCTAGGTTTCCCTCTCACTAAAGCAAAAGTTCAATGCCTCTTAAGGCCTGTGCTCAGAAGCCTCAGAATGCCATTTTTATCATACTTTATTGATCAAACAGGACATAAGGCCAGCCTAGACATAAAGAACAGTAAAACAGATTCAAATTCTTCATGGGAGGAGTGGCAAACACATACAGGGTTGGGAATATTGCTGGCAGCCATATCTGCAGAAAACCTACCATACTGGGGATACTGTGTCTGCTAGTTTCATTGCAAATGTTATCTGTGGGTTTTGACTTTGCTATCTGGTTGCCATGTATGTTTGTATGTTGGTATGAGGAGAGATTAAAAACTAGGCTGCTGCCATCATGTTCCCAGCATCCCTTCAATTTCTTAAGAAATTATCTCAGAAGAGAACGGAAATCTGGGGTGAGGATAAATAAGGAAGTAAAAATATTCTAAATGGATCATTGTCCTGAGATAGTAGGAGTAAAGGCCAATAACACATCTGTGTGTATGTGTATGAGCCCACATGTGTGCTTAATCTACCACCAGAGAAAACTTGAATTATGCTTATAAGGAGCGGAAGGATACTCACCAGAATTGATGAGTAGAGTTGAACTTCCAAATTACTAGGGGAGGGATAAAGGGAATAAACAGAAACTTGACAGGGCCAGCAGTTATAAGGAAATTCAAAAGGAGAGAACAACAACAAAGTAGAAAAAAGAAAACAAAGTACTATGGAAGACACAAAATCAGGCATATCATTGATAAACTGAATGAACTGGGTTCTCCTAAAAAAGACCAGTTTATTTCCCAATTTATTTTATAAAAGAATAACCTTTATACCCAAACTTAAATATGTTGCTTGAAAAAGAACTAGAGACAATCTTTCATGAATGTGGATGAAAAAAATTCTACATAAAATATCAGGAAATCAAATCCAGATATATCTCAAGAAAAAAATACCATAACCATTAAAATGATTCCAGGAGTACTAGTATGGTTTAATATTTATAAATCAATCAACATAATTCATTACACCAATACTTTAGAAAAGTTACATAATGCTGTCAATTAATGTAAAAAAGTATGTGATACAACTCAGTAGCCATTGTATTAATAATAGGAATTCAAGATAAAACAGCAATAGAAGGAAACTACTTATAATTGACAACATCACTTTCCAGAAATTGCCAGACATCAATATGGTGACCAGGAGCAGGGGACCACCAAGTTATCTAAGGAGGGGTGAACTGACCCAGGTCAGAAATGGAGCAGGTCAGATTCCCATGATGATCAGTATTGGGATGTGCTTGTGAATAGCCACTACACTCCAGCCTGGGCAACATAGCAAGATGTTGGCTTTAAAAAATTTTTTTAAAAAATTGCCAGAAAACTTTATACTAAATGGTAAAATGTTTAAATCATTTCCATTAACAATGGCAGCAAGATAGGGATGTTCTCAGTCATATCTATCGCTCAATGTTATTTTGAAGGCTGTATCCCAGCATTGTCCAATACAACTTGCTGCAATGATGGAAATGTTTTTATATTTATATTTAGCACCATCTAATATAGTAGCCATTAGCTATATATGGCTACTGAGCACTTGAAATGTGGCTAGGCGACTGAGAAACTGAATTTTATTTATTTATGTATTTATTCATTTATTTTACAGACAGGGTCTTGCTCTGTTGCCCAGGCTGGAGTGCAGTGGCTGGATCATAGCTCCTGCAGCCTCAAACTCCTGGGCTCAAGTGATCCTCCCACCTCAGCCTCCCAAATAGCTGGGATTACAGGTACATGCCACCATGTCTGGCTAATTTTTTTTTTTTTTTTACTTTTTGTTGAGACAGGGTCTCACTATATTGCCCAGTGTGGTCTCGAACTCCTGGGCTCAGGCAATCCTACTGTCTCGGTCTCCCAAAGTACTGGGATTACAGGGGAAAGCCATTGAGCCCAGCCAGAAACTGAATTTTAAATTTTATTTAACTTAAATTTAAATAGCAGATGAGCTGTGGCTACTATTAGACAGCTAATAACAGTGAAAAAAGAAGAAATAATCGTATCAAATGGTGGATAGAAAATATTATCTGGCCAGGCATGGTGGTTCACACCTGTAATCCCAGCACTTTGGGAGGCCAAGTTGGAAGGATCCCTTGAGCCAAGGAGTTCAAGGTTACAGTGAGCTATGATCCTGCCACTGCACACCAGCGTGGGCAACAGAGCAAGACCCTGTCTCTTAAAGAGAGAGAATATTATCTGTATTTGATATGACTGGACAATTAGAAAACCTAAGAAACTATACTAACATGCTACCAAAATTGGTAGGTAGTTTTTGATAAGGAGCTGGTTACAAGATAAAATTATAAACATAGGTACTTTCTTCCTATATTAGCAGTAAGCACATGGGATTAGCAAAACTAAGTCTTAGCAACAACAAAAATATTATCAATATCTAAAAGTAAATATAACCAGAAAAGATGATGGATTTATAATATGAAACTATAAAATATCATTGCAGCACATAATACAAGATATAAGCAAACAGAGACATCAAATCCCTAGATACAAAGGCTTAATATAATAAAAACATTAAATCTACCCAAACTATTAAATTAATGTAAATACAATTGAAATCAAAATCACAATTGTTTTGTTTTGCTATGAGTTTGTTTTAGGGAGAAAGCGGTAGAGTTAATTTTGAAACATGATTAAATAATTTTAAACTAGACAATTCCTAGAAAATAAATTTGCAAGAAGAAAAATCTTTTGAAATCAAATAGATTACAGAGACACAATAGAGTCCAGGTCAAGCTACATATATCTGTGACCTTATATGACAGAAGTAATATTTAATTCCATGGGTACAGGGCAGAGTGTTCCATAAATGGTGCCAGCTGACAATGTAGAGTTTTACCTGATTCTAGTAAACAGTGAAGGTTAAGAAATCTCCTTATTCTTTTTAAGGGGAAAATGGCTTTTCTGGGAAATGGCTTACTGCAAAGAACCACCCTTCCCCTATGACTTAGAATTTACAGATGCCCCCTTGTTTACCTATGACAAGGCCAGACACGGACCCTCCAAATCTCCATTCTTTGCTAAACTATTTGTCCCCACTGATCAATCGGGGTGAAATGTATTTTAGCCAAACTTGAGCCAGGCTTCTGACTTTCCTCAGGCTCCTGAACTCTGCTTTTCCCCAGGCCTGAACACTAAAAAAAGTGGACCGTCCCCTACATCCCCTTCTTAGCTTCTCCTGGGAACAGGCTCACCACAGTGAGATGCTTTCCTGGCAGACCCCACTGGCCATTTCCCCTCATTTGTGCAGCTTCCTCTGCACACTTTCTGCGTATCTCTGCTCACCTCCTCCTTACCCTAGACGAGAAAAGCCTTTTTCTGTTTTGTTTCAAGATGTTTGCAGATTTCTGTGACGGCAGCATTCTCCTTATTGCAATAATCCTTCTAATAAAAGTCTCTCTCTATCTAAGTCCAGATCTGTTTTTATTTGACACAGCAGAAACAAAGCTTGATCTTGATTTCATACCATACACCAGAGGAAATTCCAACTAGATTAAAGATTTAAGTAGAAAAAAAATTAAAACAATAAAAACATTAAAATAAACGTTAAGACTATCTTGTTAGAACTACCTGGAATAGGGAAGGGGAATCACAAGAGACGGAATATACAGAAGCCATAAAAGAAAGCTTAGATATTTCTTATCAGAGACTACATTTTTCTAATTACTGTCAATTATAACCTTAGGACTGTAGCCTAAATAAACTTTTAAGTGTCAGATTACAAGTTTATCTCCACAGATGCAAACCAAGGAAGAGATAGGATCACTCTTTTACCCACCATTGACTATTTGCTCTGCCCCCCTTTTAAATGTTCATCTTATGTAGATTTTCTGAGCACCAAATAGAGCAAGAATACCATCAATCACCTCACTGTTTAAACGGGAAGCTCTCAACCTCTTCAAAGGAGAGCCCAGTCCACAACAGACACTTTGTGAGCTGTGCTTTTCCCAAGAGTGTCCTCAAAGTGTTGGCTTAATAAACCTCAATTGAGTGTGACTCCCATTTTCTGCCATTTATTATTTAAGTTAATGTTATATATTAAAGGACAGCTATAAAATGCAAAGGACAAAAAAAGGGGAAAAAATAATGCAATGCAATTGACAGAGAGTTACTATCCTTAATGTACAAAGAGCTTGTACAAATTGATAAGAAAAAGACAAATCACCCCAAAGAAAACTGGACAAAGGATATGAAAATTTGCAAAAGAGGAAATCTAAATGGCCAACAAATAGAAAAAAAAATTCTCAATTGCACAAGTAGTCAGAAAAATGCAAATTAAAGTATCTAAACGCGACTAGCCCTCAGAATGGCAAAAGTTAGAGTATCAACACTCAGTGCTGGAGGGGGATTTGCCTTAGTGAACTCATATGTTGCTGGTGGCACTGGGAAACCTTACAGTCTTTGGGGGGAAGGAAATTGGCACTTGAGCCTTAAGGCAAGTTTCATCAAATTTCAGACTCTACTCAAACAACATTCTCGGGCCACAATGCAATTAAGGTAAAATTCACTGACATAAGGATTAACTTTTTGTTCATGTAGGGAAAGGAAATGTACTGTCAGGAATTGTAACATTTTCCGCACGCCCTCTAAATTTGTTCTTTGAGTCATCGATTCCTAGAATAGGACACGACCGACCGAGATGGGTCAAATCCCGTACAGCTCCTCTGGGCAGCATTCCCACCCCTGCTGACCAAAGTCCACCAAACGGGAAGCTGGCACTCGGCCGCCTTTGTTTCCTTCCCCTAGAATAAAACTCCGCTCCTTCCCCACATTCGCGTTCTCCCTGGAGCACCGGCAGGAATAAAGCACCCACTCCCCTGCCCTTTCAGTCTTGGAGGATGTTTGCAAGTTCGACAACGGACTTCTAAATAATTCGAGGGTCAAAAGGGACGAAAAAGTTACAAATTAGCATTTGAAACCGAACTAACGAAAACCAGACAAATCTAAATTAATACAACAAATCAAAACTTGGATCTTTAGAAGAAAACTTTAGCCTTAATACTTACACATGAAAATCAGAAAGGCTAATGACTGGATTCTGAAAACGAGCCAAGATGCCCCACCGCTGATGTCACACACACACACACACACCCTGACTCCTGCACAGAGCCACGGTCCCTGGCGCGGAATCACCTCAACCCACGGCGCCGACAGAGGCTAAACTCTCGCCGCCGGCGACTTCCGCTTCCTGGCCTAAGTCTCACACGCAGGACTCCCCCCGCGGCGACTGCACAGGTTCAGGGACAGCCGAGACGCCGGGTGTTTCCCCCCAGCCGACCGGTCCCTGCTGTGGCCCAGGTCGGAGCTCTCGACAGAGGGGCCGCCAGGTGGGCTCGGAACGGCTCGGGCGCCGGGTCCGGGTCCGGGTCCCCGCGGGAGAGGGTCGCCGCGTCCCGCCTAGGAGCGCGACGAGGGGCGGGAGCGGGGCAGGTCTGCGGGAGGCAGAGGGGCTGGGCGACGTTTAAAGAAGCAGGGGCTCCCCTGGGGAGACCGCCTGAGGCCGGGCCACCCTAAGGGCCGAGCAGGCCAAGCGCCCTGCCCGCCGGGGCCTCGGAGGTGACTGGCTCCTGGAGGCTGCGGCCGAGGGGGAGAAGCTCGGTGGTACAGTCTTCGGGCCGGTGCCTCGGCCACTGGGAAATGCCATAGGGGAACATCGAGTAAGGGACCGCGGACTCCGCGGCAGAAATATCCCCTCTTCTAAGATGGCGGCTCCCGTAGAGGCACTCCCAAGAGGACAGCCATGTTCCTCGCCTGACAGAGTCACTAACGAAAATTGGAAAGCGCGCCTCCGCTCCGGCACACACGCACACGCTCGCGCCGACGCGGTGTAAGTGCACCGGGGATGATCGTGGGCCAGCGGCCGCTTCCACGCTGACACTGAGCATGTGCACATCAAGTCCTGCCGCGCCGGGGTCCCTTGAAGCAGTTGCGGGGCTTAGGGCTCCGGGAGTTTAACTGAGGCGGGTTTAGGGCCAGGCCAGTTAAACAGAGATAGTTATGGGGGTGTTATGACAGGGATTTCGTACTCAGTGATGGTACTCAGAAGGGTGAGTAACGGAGCTTCTCTGTGGTCACTTATAGGGAGGTACGGAGAGTGAGTGACAGGTTTTGATAAGGAAGACCCCCATCTATTACTTGGCGGCGTATCAGCCACCTGAGACCTCCACCCCTCAGGGAAGACCCGCATCAGCATAATACTAACCTGTTACCTGGCGCATCAGCATAACACTAAACCTACTACCTGGCCTATCAACTAACCTATTACCTGGTACATCAGCATCACATTAAACCTATTACCTTGTGCATCAACTACCCTATTACCTGGTGCATCAACATAATGCTAACCTATTACCTGGTGGCCATTAGTCACTTGATATCCCACCCCTTGGACCACCCCAACTTAATAAAAGTGGGAAAAATGGGGTAGACGGGGCTCAGAATTTGGTGGCGAGACCCCTCTGAGCCCGCGGGCGAATGAACTTTGATTCTCCGACTCTCCGTGTGCCGCTCGGTTTGTCCTCCGGACCACCGGCTGAAACACTTGCTGTAACAGTTTGAGGGTGAGTGATGGGGTCAGTGGGGAAAGTGATGCGGACACTGAAGTGGAGTGCGTGATGGGCCTGTAGGGTGAGTTTTGTGGGGTCTGTGGGCGCGTGATGCAGGGTCTCTAGGATGAGTAATGGGGAGTCCGTGGAGTAAGTGTTGGGGGTCTGTGAGATGCGGGATGGACTTTATTGGGTGGGTGGCCAAGGTTTCTGTGGGGTGAGTGATGCATTTATTTGGGACTAGTGGAGGGGGGTTCTGTAGAATCAGATGTGCAGCTTCTTGGGGTCAGTGATAAGTGGTCTTTGGGTCTGAGATGAGGTTGTTCCAAAAATCTTTTGACTTTGTCAGTCCTCCTGTATCTTTGTTGTCTTTATTATTAATTTCTGTCCTTGACTGTCATTATTTCTTTTTTGTTTGTTTTTTATTTTGTTTTCTTTTGTTCTCATTTTAAAATTCCTAAACTGAATGTTTATCTCATTACTATTCAATCATTTTTTTTTATAGTATAAGCATTAAGGTTATGAATTTTTCTCTAAGAACACTTTAGCACCCTGTCACAAGTTTTGATATGTAGCATTTCCACTATAGTTTACTTCTAATGTTTTCTAATTTCTGCTGTGATTTTCTCTCTAATTCCTGAGTTATTTAGATACGAAATTTTGACTTCCCAAAATGTTGACATTTTTGTTATTGATTTTTTTTTTTTTTTTGAGACAGAGTCTGGCTCTGTTGCCTGGGCTAGAGTGCGGTGGTGTCAGCCTAGCTCACAGCAACCTCAAACTCCTAGGCTTAAGCGATCCTCCTGCCTCAGCCTCCCGAGTAGCTGGGACTACAGGCATGCGCCACCATGCCCAGCTAATTTTTTCTATGTATTTTTAGTTGTCAAGATAATTTCTTTCTATTTTTTCAGTAATTTCTTGCTCTTGCTCAGGCTAGTCTCAAACTCCTGACCTCAAGCGATCCTCCCACCTCAGCCTCCCAGAGTGCTAGGGTTACAGGCTTGAGCCACCACGACCGGCCTGTTATTGATTTCTAAATTATGGTCAGAGAATGTCATCTGAGTGATAATTAGGTTCAGGATTGAAGTTTTTAAGTGCAATAGATACTAACAAATTATTTTCCAAAACTTATGTAAAATTGGAACTCCCACCAGCAACAACATATGAAAAGGCTCATTCTAAAATCCTCTCCCACGCTGGATGTTGTTGCTTTTTCTGTTTGCCCAATTCTGAGGTCCAAACATAAGGGTATCTAGTTTGCCTCGATGTGCATTTTCCTGACAACTAATGGTTGAACATCTTTTCACATTTATTGGCCATTGAAATGTATTTGTAAAATTTTTCATATCCTTTGCTCTTTTTTTCTTTAGGTGGTTTGTCTTTCATACTAATTTGTGAATATTAACCTTCTGTCATTTATTTTAACTATATTTCCTTTATCTCTACATCTTGACTTTTGAAAAATGTCTTCACATTTAATTAGAAAAAAAATAATCATCTAATTAGGTATGTTTGTCTTTTTCCTTTACAGATTCTGAGTTTCTTGTCTTGCATAGTAAGTTCTCCCCATCTCATGCTTAAACAAATATATGCCTTAAATTTTGTTTATTTATTTATTTTTGTGACAAGGTCTCACTCTGTTGCTTGGACTAGAGTGCAGTGGTGTCATCATAACCCACTGCAACTTCAAATACCTAGGCTCAAGCTATGCTCTTGCCTCAACCTCCTGAGCAGCTGGGACTATAGGTGCATGCCACCACGCCCAGCTAATTTTTAAATTTTTGTAGAGATGGTGGTCTCACTATCTTGCTCAAGCTGGTCTTGAACTCCCAGCCTCAAGAGAACCTCCCAATTTGGCCTCCCAATGTGCTAGGATTACAGGCATGAGCTACCATGCCTGGCCTTAACTTTATTTTAATATATTTGTTTTAATTTTTAAAGTTAATTTTTAATCCAACTGGAATTTATTTTGGTGTGTGGTAAGAGATGGGGTCAATTTGGATTTTCTGTTTGGATAGACAGTTTGCCAGCATCAATCATGAAATGAATACCCTTTTCAAACTCAATTAAATGCCATTTTTGTCACATAAATCCCCACATGTATATCTTTTTATTTCTGAACTCTATTTATTCTTCTGATATATGTATCTATTCCTTTTTAAAGAATTTTATTGACTTTAGAAATAGTTTTAATATCAAATAGTGCTTGTCTCCCTCACTGTTCTTTTTTGTGGTTTTCTTTAATATTGTTGAGAATTTATTCTTCCATATGAATGTTAAAATCATTTTTTCTAGTTTCAAAAATAACCATTAAAAATTATATTTGGGCCGGGCGCCGTGGCTCACGCCTGTAATCCTAGCACTCTGGGAGGCCGAGGCGGGCGGATCGCTCAAGGTCAGGAGTTCGAAACCAGCCTGAGCAAGAGGAAGACCTCGTCTCTGCTATAAATAGAAAGAAATTAATTGGCCAACCAAAAATATATAGAAAAAAAAATTAGCCGAGCATGGTGGCTCATGCCTGTAGTCCCAGCTGCTCGGGAGGCTGAGGCAGGAGGATCGCTTGAGCCCAGGAGTTTGAGGTTGCTGTGAGCTAGGCTGACGCCACGGCACTCACTCTAGCCCGGGCAGCACAGTGAGACTCTGTCTCCAAAAAAAAAAAAAAAAGAAGAAGATAAACCACTTTACCTATAAAAATAAGGGGATTAGAACAAAAAAAATTATATTTGATAATTTTCTTCTTATAGGTCCATCCAGAACCTTTTTGAAAGTTCATTCTTAGATATTTTATCTTTATTATTGTCATCATTGTGAATAGCATTTTTTTTCTATTTCCATAGGGGAAATCTATTGATTTCCTAATTTTATTTCTTATCCAATCCAATTATCAAATTCTCATATGAATTCTAGTTGCTTTTTATAGCCTCTCACTTTTCTTAGATATCATATTACATCCAATTAAAAATGATATTCTCTCTTCCTTTTAAACATTATTCTGATCACCTCATCTTCTATTGCATTAGCTAGAGCTTTTGGAACAATGTTGAGTAATACTTGATATAGGGTATTGCTATCTTCTTGCTAATGTTAATGAATATAACTTAGACATGTTTTATTTGAAAGTGAAAGCTGTTTATTTATTCATTCATCCATTCAACAAACATTTATTGAGCACCTACCCCTTGCCAGATATTGAGTTTGAAATCCTGCTTTGTCGCTTACTAGTTACGATCTTTTTTTTCCTAACAGCTTTACTGATATAATTCACCTACCATAAAATTTACCCATGTAAGAATTACAGTTCAGTGGTTTTTAGTATATTCTAAGAATTGTGCAACCATCACCACAGTGTAATTTTAGAGTATTTCATCACCCCAAAATGAAACATAGTACCCATAAGCAATCATTCCTCATTCCCACCCCTCATCCCTAACCACAGACAACCACTAATTTACCTTCTGTCTCTATGGATTTGTCTATTCTACACATTTTATATAAATGGAATCATAAAATATGTGGTTTTTTATGACTGTCTTCCTTCACTTAACATAATGTTTTCAGGGTTCATCCACATTATAGCATGTATCAGGACTTCATTCATTTTATTATTATTTTTATTGTGGTAAGAATACTTAACATGAAATCTACCCCCTTAACAAATTTTTAAGTATACAATACTGCTAATTATAGGCACAATGTACAGCAGATCTCTAGAACTTATTCATCTTGTATACCTGAAATTTTATACCCATTGAACAGCAACTTCCCATTTCCCCCTCCTTTCAGCCCCTGGCAATCACCATTCTACTGTTTCTGAGTTTAACTATTTTAGAAGTACCTCACTCCTTCTTATTACTGCATAATATTTCATTGTGTGGATATTCCACATTTTATTTATCCATTCATCAGTAGATGTACATTTGGGTTGTTTCTACTTTTTAGCTATTATGAATAATGCTGCTATGAGCATTTGTGTATGAGTGTTTGTATGGACATATGTTTTCTTTTCTCTTGGGTGGATACCCAGGAGTGGAATTGCCGGTGTGAGGGAGTGAGGCAGAATTTTACTTCTTCTCTTTTAGGGTTTCTTTTTGGCTGGGCCTGAGAATTAAACTGATAGAAGACAGATCAACAGAGAAAATCATACGAAATGTATTTAATACAAGTTTTATGTGGCACAGGAGCCTTCATAAAGAAATGAAGACCCAAAGAATAGAGTCAATCACTTATATATTGGATTGGACAAAGAATAGTAAGTTGTGAAAAGGCAACTAAATTATATAGGGAGGCCTAAAATATAAGGGTTATTTTAAAAAGAGTTGTACAGAATTCTCTTAGTCTGTAATTGCCTTCCTTGATGATAAGAATGTTGCTTTCCTTCTAGTAGAGGGAGGGAATCTTTCACATGGGAATGTTATCTCCTGCTTTTAAGAAACAGAAAGGTCACTATGACCTTGCCCCTGCTGTTTTTCAAGTCCCTTTAACTCAAAATACTCAATACACCAGAGAGGTATATTTTTAACTCCTTCACTGGATCACATGGTACCTCTGTAACATTTTGAAGAATTGCCAAACTGTTTTCCAAAAATGGCTGCATCACTTTATATCCCAGCAATATATAATTGTTCTAATTTGTTACGTCCTTACTGACACATCATCTGTCCTTTTTTTATTCTAGCCTTCCTAGGAGGTATGAAGTGGTATCTCATTGTGGTTTTGTTGTTGTTGTTGTTGTTGAGACAGGGTCTCGCTCAGTTACCTGGACTAGAGTGCAGTGGCATCATCATAGTTCACAACAGCCTCCAACTCCTGGGCTCAAGTGGTCCTCCTGCCTCAGCCTCCTGAGTAGCTGGCACTACAGGTGTGCACCACCATGCCCAACTAATTTTTCTATTTTTTTGTAGAGACAGTATCTCCCTCTTGCTCAGGCTGGTCTTCAACCCCTGACTTCAAGTGATCCTCCCACCTCAGCCTCCCAAAGTGCTAGGATTACAGGTGTGGGCCATCACACCTGGCCTCTCATTGTGGTTTCGATTTCCATTTCTCCACTAACTACTGATGTTGAGCATCTTTTCCTGTACTGACTGGCCATTTTTATATCACCTTTGGAGAAATATCTATTCAAAATCCTTTGCCTAATTTTAAATTGGATTATTTGCATTTGTATTTTTGAATTTTAAGAGTTCTTTATATATTTCTGGATACAAGTCCCTTGTCAAATATGTGATTGGCATATATTTTCTCCCATTCTGTGGGTGTCTTGATGTTCTCCTTATAGTTTTTCTATGTTCCTATTATGATTTGTATTTTTTTTTTTTGAGACAGAGTCTCACTCTGTTGCCTGGGCTATAGTGCCGTGGCATCAGCCTAGCTCACAGCAACCTCAAACTCCTGGGCTCAAGCGATCCTCCTGCCTCAGCCTCCTGAGTAGCTGGGACTACAGGCATGCCTGGCTAATTTTTATATATATACATATATATATATGTATATATATATATATATATATATATAGTTGCCCAGCTCATTTCTTTCTTTTTTTTTTAGTACAGACAGGATCTCGCTCTTGCTCAGGCTGGTCTCGAACTCCTGAGCTCAAACAATCCACCGACTTTGGCCTCCCAGACTTCTAGGATTACAGGAGTGAGCTACCATGCCTGGCTTTGATTTGTATTTCTATTAGAAATGGTTCCTGAATTGTGTCAGATGTCTTTTTTTTTTTCTGTAGAGACGGTGGGAGCGGGGAGGTTGTTGCCCTCTTGCCCAGGCTGGTCTGCAACTCTTGGCCTCCAGTGATCCTCCCGCCTGGGCCTCCCAAAGTGCTGGGATTACAGATGTGAACTATCGTGCCTGTCTTTTTTTTTTTTTTTTGGTCAGGTGCCTTTTTGATGTTAATAGCCTTATGATGTTATCCTCCTTAATTGTTGTAATGAATTGTATTGATGTGTAATGTGGCTCTATCCTTGCCTTCCCAGAAGAATTCTGTTTGGTCAAGGGCAGTTTTTGTTATGGATCATAATTGGATTTGAGTTAATAATATTTTACTTAGAATTTTTGCCACTGTAAGAAAATTGCTTATAGTTTTCTTGTTTTATACTATATTTAACAAGTGTTGGTATTAAGGTTAAGCCAGTTTTTTAAAGGAATTCAGAAGATTTCTGTTTTTATGTGTTAAAATGGCATAGACATTATCTTCTTTAAAATTCAGCTATAAATACATTTAGAAGTGTTGCCTTTCAAAAATGGTAAATTTTAACTATTTTCTTTTCTCTGATTATTGATCTTTACAGATTTCTATTTTGGGGGGATTAATTTTGGTAGTTTATGTTTGCTAGGGATTTTATATTTTCATGGAGCTGCACATAATGCTTCATTAATTTACTTTAATCACTTCCACTCCTGTGACAATAGTTCCTTTTGTCATTCCTAAAATTGTGTTCATGTGTGTGATAAGTATGAATATTTATACGTGTAATTTTTTCTCTTTTACCTTGATCAGGTTTCTCATAATTATTTTGTTGTCTCTTTCTAATTTCCTAGGTTGAACACTTAGTTCATTTATCTTTAGCTTTCCTTTTTAAATATTAAAAAAAGATTTAGAGTAAAATATTCTTTAAATATAGCTTTAGCAATGTCTCAAAATTTGATATGAAGTCTATAATTTTGTTATCAAATTCCATCTTTAATTCTGACATGTTTAGAGAATATTTCTTAGTTGAAAACTGGGTTTGGTAGTTTGATTATCTTTTTATTATGTATTTATGATTTTACAGGATTATAGTTGATATAGCCTGCCAAAACTCTAATTTTTAAAATGTATCAAGATTTTTTCTTTGAGAATGACTTGTATATGTGTTCAATACTTCATTCCCTCCGATAATATATTTTCAAGGATTTTTTTCTTTTTAACATTTAAAAAATCTATATGGCATGATAGTAACTACTTTAAGGGGAGGATAAGATTTCTCTCTACTTCTAAGTGTGATACTGTGATACTTTAGGCACTAAAGCAGAGCTAGTAATGCTTTTCTGGTTTCACAGTGGCTTATTATAACAGATCAAGGTAAAAAATATTGTAAGATGTATCTAACCTCTTTTAACTTTGTGGCCTAGAGTGCTTAGCTATCAAGTCAGATTCCTTAGTAGACCAAATCTTTTGTCACTGAGTATTCCAAGATATATCTTGATATTTAGAAGAAAAGTATTTGTTAAAATGACTTGAGTTCATCTTTTAGAATCTACTTTTTTACACTTTTCATCCCCTTGTAGTTTCTGCATGTACTACTAGTCCTCTAGAAATAAGTATATTTAAAGTGAAGAAACTTAATGAAACTCTACACAGGGCTTGTTTTCCAAAGAAAAAGTATTGTTTAGAGGAGCAAAATTATAAGCCCTACCCGTATGTGTTGTAAAACTGTTTTGAAAAGTGAAGCTTGTGCATAGAAATGTAGTGCCCGAGTCACAATCCACTTAAAACTTGTAACAAATACAGATACGTTAAAAAGTTGAAAAAAAAAGATTTTTTCTTTGAGTCCAAGTTACATAATTTAAAAACATTTTTGTAAATGATTCATTGGGCATAATAAAGTTATGTGTCTTAAATCTAGCTTGTTGATTATATTTTTCAAATCTTGTTTTTTTATCTTTTTGATCCATCTTATTATAGAAGAGATACAATGAAATTTACTGGCATAATTATGATTTTCTTAAGCTTTTTATTTTGAAATAATTATAGATTCACAGGAAGTTGCAAACCACTTATAAGAAGTTGCAAGCATAGTATAGAGAGGTCCCATGTACCATCACCCGGTTTTTCCCAATGGTTACATCTTATAAAATCATAATACAATATAAAAGTTTAGAATTTGACATTGGTACAAGGTGTGTGCCTAGTTCCGTGTCATTTTGTCATGTGTGTAGATTCATGTAATGACCACCACAATCAAAATAGAGAACTATTACCCCTTTGTAATCTTTACCCCCACTATCATCCCTAACCCCTGGCAAGCAGTCATTTCTCCCCACCTCTATCATTTTGTCATTTTGAGAGTGTTATATAAATGGAACCAAGCAATATGTGACCTTTTGAGATTGGTTTCTTTCACTCAGCATAATGTCCTTGAAAACCATCCAAATTATTGCCAGTAACAATAGTTCAAGCCGGGCGGGGTGGCTCATGCCTGTAATCCTAGCACTCTGGGAGGCTGAGGCGGGTGGATCGCTCAAGGACAGGAGTTCGAGACGAGCCTGAGCAAGAGCGATACCCTGTCTCTACTGAAAATAGAAAAAAATTAATTGGCCAACTACAAATATATAGAAAAAATTAGCCGGGCATGGTGGCACATGCCTGTAGTCCCAGCTACTCGGGAGGCTGAGGCAGAAGGATCGCTTGAGCCCAGGAGTTTGAGGTTGCTGTGAGCTAGGCTCATGCCATGGCACTCTAGCCCGGGCAACAGAGTGAAACTCTGTCTCCCCCACCCAAAAAAATGAAGTTTTATTTTCATTTTTTTGATCAGAGAGGAAGTGTGGGCATGTTAAAAAAAACCTGAGTATAAAAAGGGAAAGAGAAGAGAAATTTAAATAGACTTGAGTTCAAATCCCAGATCCTACTAGACACCTGTAAGGATTAGTAGTTTCATCTATAAATATATGATAAATGTCTAAATATATGGTATGTTTAGCTATACAAACCTGAAGTTAATGTATATAATTTTTAAAAAGTAAATTTTTAACATATAAATTATATACAATAAAATTTGTATTTAATTATACTGTCTAGTGAATTTTGACAATTGAACATCCTCTGCTAATCATCTCTATAATTAAAGATATAGAAGATTTTCACCACCCAAAAAAAGTTCTCTCATGCCTTCTCTCATGTCCAAACCCTAATTACAGGCAACCACTGACCTAAGTTCTGTCTCTATGGACAAGTTATATCTTCTCTAAATTTTATGTAAATGGTATCATATGTGTGTATTATTTTATTTTTGGCTTCTTTATCTCAATATATCATTTTTGAAATTTATCTTTATGATTGAATACCTCAATGGTTAGTTCCTTATTATTGAATTTCATTTTGGAAATAATATTCATTTTATTTATCCATGTTATCCAATATATCCATTCAACTTTTGATGGACATTTGGGCTGTTTTCAATTTTTGGCAAATATTAACAAATCTGTTATGGACATCTATGTACATGGCCCTGTATAGATATGTTTAATTGAGCTTCTATTTAAAATTCAAAAAAAAAATCACTAACTCTTAGAAAACTGAGGAAGCGGGCATCTGGAATTCAGTATTGGCTACCATGTGTAGATGGGGTATTACTTCTAAAATGCATTAGACGCCACCACCATAGCTTAAAAAATGCTTCTACACCACTTAGTCATGTAGTTAGGCTTGGTAGACACGTTAAATATTTGTCTCTAACTGTAGTCCCAACCCACCTTGACTCAATAGTTCCTGGGATAGGATAGACTGATTTTAGATATTAATGTCAGTATTCTACCTCGTGAATGTCTGTCTAAAAATGATTACAGTTTAGAACAGGAAAGGCAAAATTCCTCTCCTGGGTGATCAAATGGCTACTCTTCTAGGTCACCTGGTATGCCGGTGAGAGAGGGGGGAAGATCCAGGCCTCGCTCTTTTCTTGCCTCCTTGCACACACTCTCAGTAGGCAAATCTCATTTGCAAGTCACTCTTTCCAGGCAGAATGTGGAAGTGTTTTTCTCTGCTACAATAAGCTGAAGAGAGCCTCCTCAGATTTTCCGGATCTCCGGAAAGATATATTCAACTATTGACTCTTCTCAATTTACAGAGATGGATGGTGGGTGGAGAATCCTGCTTATGAATTTGATCTGGCCCAAAGTAAAGAAATATTGAAATCTCAGATCCTTTGCCAGTTCTCTATTAGCCAAAGGAGCTGATTTGAAAAGCACTGTAATCCACCCCTTTTCCTTAAGTGGCAATGGGCATGATCAAGAGGCAAAAGAACTATGGAAAGAAGAATGTAAACCATTCTTTACAAAAATGCAAAATGTGAGCCATGTGTGCCATGTGTGGTGGCTATGTCTGTAATTCCAGCACTCTGGGAGCCCAAGGTGGAAGGATCGCTTGAGGCCAGGAGATCAAGACCAGCCTGGGCATCATAGCCAGACCCCGCCTCTAAAAAAAAAAAATTTAGCCTGGTGTGTGGCACACACCTATAGTCCTAGCTACTCAGGAGGCTGAGGTAGGAGGATTGTCTGGGCCCAGAAGTTCAAGGCTGCTGTGAGCTATGATTACACCAATAGCCAGGGTGACAGAGTAAGACGCTGCCTGTAAAAAAATAAATAAATAATAATAAAATGTGTATGTCCATGGAGGGCCTTCAAAATCTTTATAGGATATATTACCTTCAGGAACTCCTTTTCTTATCTTACAATTTCAACCCCCCACCTCTTTCTCTCTTTCTTGCTCTATTTCTCTCTCATTATATATAGGTGTAAATATAGATATAGAGACACATATACATTTATATTGAAGGCTATGGCTGGAAGTGCTACAAACCCCCTTGGACCATTGAGCTGAATCCCCTGCTTGAGGAATGTGCCAGTCTGGCTGGGAAGAGGGAAGGAAGAGAGGAGGTCTTCTAGAGGGAGAAGACGAAATCTCCTAAAGTAGATGAAAGACCAAAGAGAAATTGGGGAACAGACTTGCAAACAGGGATCCCTACCTAGGAACTAGGGTATACCATGAGGTGACTTTGCTGGTGTATTTACATTATTTTTATTTTTCTATTAGATACTTGCAATAGTCATATTAAACATCCACAAATTTAAGTTGTTGCTGTTTCAGGATTTTTAGTTTTATTTACCCTTAGAACACAGCAGCCTTGTGTAGCAGGTATTATGCTAATTATGCATATGCATATTTAGGGGAGGAACAAATAAACTCCTTAAGGACAACAGGAGGAAGAAAGCAGACAGTAGTTGTTTAGATAAATAATACTTAAATTTCAGGCTATTTCCAGGTCAAGAAAGGAAAATCTCAAGATGGGGTTGATATTTGCAGTCAGATATAAGTTAAATAAAAAGACAGGGCCTGATCCAGGCAAATGTCATTTTCCTCAAATACTTTCAAAGAAGGAGACCTCTGAAGGAGGGGGACAGTGACAGGAATTAGGTTACATACAGTTTTCACACAAATTGGCTATACAGCTCAGGTCTAGGATTCCTTTCCGGTAGTAACTGAACCAAATTCCACGGAGTCACTGTCTCTACTGTCATGCTTCATGTTTTGCTCAGAGACTTCAGGTTTTTTTTGTTGTTGTTTTTTTTTTTGAGACAGAGTCTCACTCTGCTGCCTGGGCTAGAGTGAGTGCCATGGCATCAGCCTAGCTCACAGCAACCTCAAACTCCTGGGCTCAAGTGATCCTCCTGCCTCAGCCTCCAGAGTAGCTGGGACTACAAGCATGCGCCACCATGCCCGGCTAATTTTTTCTATATACTTTTAGTTCGCCAATTCATTTCTTTCTATTTATAGTAGAGACGAGGTCTCGCTCTTGCTCAGGCTGGTTTCGAACTCCTGACCTTGAGTGATCCACCCGCCTCAGCCTCCCAGAGTGCTAGGATTACAGGCGTGAGCCACTGCGCCCGGCCCAGAGACTTCAGTTTTGATCTAACATGCTTTGTTTTTTACTATTGCACATTTCATTCTAAAAGCAAATACTATTTCCAGAAAATATTTTGTTATTTTAGACATTGATAAAGCTCTGAAATTATTTTATTCATTTGAGTACTTTGATGATCATCTCAAAAACAAAAACTGAAATTTAACATAAAGAGTTAGTGACTGACAATACATAAAATAAGATTTTTTTTGCAGATTCATTGAAATGTTCTTAATTTTCCTTCTATAAGAAATGAGTAAAATGGCTTGTGTTAGCTAATATTTCTGGAGATGCTCCTTTATTTTAACTAGTATCTCATAACTAGAAGGTATCTGTGTCTTCAAAAGAATTTCACTGGGTACCTTTGATCATTTAACTTGGCAAGTTTCTCTTTGAGAATATATTTTAATCAGAAAGATGAGAGTGATTATTAGTGAATTTATATCCATCCATCCATTTCAAGTTGTACTTTGCCCTAAATCCAGTTCAGAAATCTGTGGGAAATTAAAGCACTTCTGACATTTTAGAAACTAGTTAAAAGGAATTGAAGCTTATAAGACGGTAGATAAAATTTGTAATTCAATACAAGTTAAGGATTTTTTAATCTAGTTTTTTAAACACCTCACGGAATTTTTACCTGTAGGTTCTAAATAAAATAATAACATAAAAATCTAATGGTCAGAACAAGGGCAATTCATATGTTATAAATTTACTTAACAGTCATGCTGTATCTGAAAGAAGGAATTTTATTTAAGTAAAAGAGTTAAATTTGTTTGTATTATATAAACTTGTAGATAACTGTATATGCATATACTTAACTAAATTTATACCCCTGTTAATGGTGAAGTAAATAATTAAAATAAAGATACTAGTCTTCACATAATCAATCAGGTTATTTTAATTCAGCATAAAATATTGTTATAGTAATTTACCTAACTAGAGAGTTAATTTCATTTTTGACTATTCCTATCTACAGGTAATGTTTTAAGATGGATTTGAAATGAGAGGCTGGTTGAAGATGAGGAGAGATCACTTATTGAATAGCCATGCTAATGATGTGGCAGTTTGCATGAGGAAAACCAAGAGAGGACAAATAAGCAAATAGAAGAATAACTATAGAGAGTGAATATTATCCAAGATCCTTTACATCAGATAATCCTTTGTCTCATTGTGAGAATCCACCAGTTCACCAAGCCGGCATGACCATCTTGATGTTGCACCTCCTGCAGATTCCATGAATGGAAAGATGTAGGATTCTATACATCACTCCTCACAGGTGGAGAAAACAAGTGTCCAGACATACTGCCTTGGAAGAAGAGCAAGGCTACACACGGTGAGAGCTCTGCTTGGGCTGTGCGCTACCAGCTTGCTGTAAACGTGACTACCAGTCACTGGCATGGACTTCACTGGCCAGGACTCATTCAGAGAATCGCCCAGCTCTTCCTTTTCGTGATAAAATAATTCTAGGACTGGGGATGGAGGTGTAGTTGGGGGATCCATCAGGAGAGCTGAGAGGAGGGGTGTGATAGGAACTTTTGTCACTGTTGGAAAGTGCGTGGGCGGTGACGCTGAAATAGATTCAGTCAGGGAGACAAGTTCGCAATCTCTTTGATCATTTCATAAGCAGCTGGGTAGAAAGAATTTAAGCAGCAGGAAAGGAGGGACAGGATACAAGAAAGTGTCTTTTCTTTCCCTTCATTCTTACAATGTCCTGATTCTTCAGCCCCGAGCTTTAAATATTTTTGTAACTGCTTTCCTGGGGAACTGTCATCTTACAGTAATTTTATACGTATTGAGCTCCTAAAGCTATGGATGCTTTATAAAGCGACAATGTAAATTTATTTCTCTCCATAATCCCTGTCACTTTCCCTGTCTCCACATAAAAAGCAAGAGATGTAACATTTCATTATTAATTACAGCAACAGCAAGCTGGCTGTCAGAGTCAAATCCAGCACACTCCCCCCACCGAGCTGCTGAGCTTTCAGCCATTTACCCATTAAGCTTATGATGATGATGGAGTTTTTAAAACCTGCTGTTTGTAATGGACAGTAGACCTTAAAAATCTGTCATAAATTGCTCAATTGAGGAAATCAAATGGCAGAGAGAGTGAACTAGCGTAAGAGCAAACAAATTGCACCATAAAAGAAAGTTGTGTCTTTAACTGAGCTTTTATTTTTACAAAGAACGTGAGGGCAACTCTGAGACTATAAGTGGATGCTGTGAGATTGTTTAACTGAGAGCAGTTATTCACATTAAAAGGGCTGAACACATAGGGGAAGAAAAATAAAAACCAAACAAAACAAAAACAAAGGAACAAAAGCACCCAGGAATGTTTTTTATTTTTGTTTTTTAAGTAAGATGCTACTGGTGAGTAAAAAGGGCTGAATCCATTTTTAAAGTGTATATATATATATTTTTTTCCTTAACATTTTAAAGCCAGACCACAAAAGATGAAAGCATATTTTGAGGTGAATACAAATCAAGTTAAGGATCTAAGAACATGAAGGATTTTTCTCTCACATCTAGTAAAAGATTTTTGAAAATCCACATTGATTCTGATATTTTTTATTCATTTATTCAAGAAGTATTAGGGAATACCGTCAAAATCAAAATAAAAACTGAAAGGCAAATCTCTAAATCTAACATTTTGTTTAGGAAGAAAACAACGCAATTCAGGGCATACACATACACTGGATGGTCTTCAGTATGTCCAAAGAACAGACATACTGAAAATTGGGAGTTTTATAAAAAAGAGAAGTGTTACGTATTTCTCTTTAAGAAAGTTCATTGCACTAGTAAGATTTTGAGGAACTGGTTAGTTTTGATTGGTGAATGATAGATAGCGGGGAATAAAATTAGTCTTAGAGTTGCAGCAGGGTGTTCCCGCCACTTTTAGATAAAACTGGTTTCAGCTTATAGCAGGCAGTTTCAGCAGCCAGCCTGGCAGAGAATTATATTTTTGGAGCAATGTTGTATGTCCCGAGTGCTTCCCACCCTCCAACCTCTCGACTCTGTTTTAGTTGAGTATAACAAGAATGATCCAATTCGTATGATCAATTTTCACACTACCTACAATGGTCTCGCTCTTTTTCTAAGCACTCTGGAATACAAGAGTGAACTAAACAGAAAAAGTCCTCCCCTGAAGGAGAAAGTACCAAATAAGCAATAGGTATAATAACAGAAAGTTAAGTTATATCACATATGTGAAAAAGATAAGCGATGAAAAAATGAGAAAAGAAGAGCAAGAAAAAGGGGATTGAGAAGGCAAATGTAGTGGTGAGAGAAGAGGAAGATGCAAGCTCAGTCAGAAGGTAAGAGGTGAGCACATACATTCAGGAAGGGAGGAGTTGGCAACAGGACAATATGGACACCCAGAGGGACAAAAGCTTCCCAGAAGGATTAGTGGTCATCCTAAAGAATCAAATTTGCTGGGGAAAGTGCAACTTTATTTTTACTCCATGGAAGCTCTTACAAATGAGAGTACAGGAGTGGTTAGCTGTGTGGTGTCCCCATTTGAAACAGCTCATTCCAAGGAGGGTTGGGTGCCTTAAAGACAAATCATGCCTCCCCACAGTAATGATATCCACCAAGCACCATTTCCAGGCCTATATTTGGCACAAAAAATACCATTAGAAGGAATAACATGTGTGTCTATTTGTACTCATGCTTCTGTCAGTCTTCAATATATATAAAATAATCAACCATATATAAAAGGCCAATATGCACATTTGTGCTATGTGACTTCTGTTTTACTCATAGTAACAGAGCATTTTTTTTCTACCATTGTGGTATCATATTAATTATTTAGCATTTGAAATCCCAGGGATCTACTCTACCTAGAGAGTATAATTACAAAGTTGGAGAGAGAAAAAAAATTACTGAGGCCATCATTGAAAAAATATAAACAAAAATGGGAGAAAATCTGCTATTGTGATATAGGTTGTATCACTTAAGACCCGAAATCTTATACAAACAAAAATAAATGATTCTGGAATTCCATGTAAGGGAATAGGAAATGATCAGTACCAAATCACCAAACATGCGCAGACACCATGAAAGAAAAAAGATAGTGAATTTATGAATTATTCTTAAATCTAAGCATTTGTTAGG
>CAUYRT010089743.1:0-35911 GCA_963574885.1 Lepilemur ruficaudatus
GTTCAATGTTTTTCTAAAGAATGAAACCTGTGTCTTATAGGATTTGTAACCTCAAGACATTGTGGTTTCCCCTTTTTAAAAAAATTCTTCTTTTTGACTCCTTTTTTACGAACAGCTTCAGATGGAAGGAAATTTTAAATGAAAATTCACCAACAGGTTGCTGGATATTTACAGATACTGGCTTTCACATCCCTTCCCCCACGTGAGTGTGCATCTTGCTGGACTTGTTCTCTCCTTTGCCCTCCCCCCATCCTGTCTGGGGAAGGTGAAATTGAAATCCTACCTGCAGCGAAAGTGGGAGGAGCTTTTTGCAGAAAAGCCCCATAGGCTACTTGGGCCATGGGCTCAATACTCTAAGTTTATTCCTAAACGTTATTATAGGATATAAATAGAATTTATAGGAAGAGCTTTTAAATCACCTTAGGATCTAAACAGACTTTCAGAGGTTATTGAATCAAGACTGTCAAAAATGCAAATGATGGAAGCAGACAAGCAGGAAAAATGCATTCTCTTAAACCAGGACTCTGACTTGGAAGAGTTTGACGAGGGTAAAATTTCACTGACGCATCAAACTCAAAAAGGGTAAGTTTTATGAGATAAAAATAGAATAATTTTATTTAGAATGGACTTCCCAATTTATAATTGTGGACATATAAGCGTACCTAGTATAAATAAACACATAGAAATTCTATCTATAGATATGCAAAGGTATTAAATGCAACACAATAAAATATTTTATCCAAGCATTGCATTATACGACAATGGGGTAGTTTTATTATCATATACAGGTGTGGGTGGTTTCAGTGATTTTGAAGACATGATGTGAATGTATAGAAATTTATCAGATTACTATCTCTAGACAGAAAGGCATTAGTGTGACAAAGACACGTCTATTATTGATCTGTCAACTCAGACTCGATCTATGGCTATTCTGTATCTGTACATTTAGAGCCATGCATAACAGAAAAAGTAAAAAGCCATGTGGTTGTTCAATATTGATTAGCTGTGAATAAGGTCATTTTGGAATGTTTGTCTCCAGGTGTTTTCTATTTATTTTTCTAAATCACAAGCATATGGAGAGATTAAAATTGAACCACTTTTGATACATCTATAGATTTGACATTTCTAAGGAATGGATTTAGAGCTTGTTTCAGACTAGTTGGCCAAATATGATAAGACAATTTTCAAACTACTTTGTGTATTTTCATTTTATAATTATTTTAGTTTTAATTTTCTGCCTGTCATTCTCTTTCAAACAGCACATATTCTTTAAAAGCAAACTGATTGCAGTCTTTTGGGGAAACAGCTCCAAGTGGCAAACAAAAATGAGAGACAGTTCCAGTCTTCAACTTGCCTCCAAAAAGACCAACCCTACACAGGGGAAATACATTTAGATTAAAAAATTGCAGACAACAATGAAAAGACACTGGCTAGTAGAATATGACACTTTCCTAAATTCTTTCTTTTGCTTTTACTAATTTCATGTAATGCGAATGCTGCAAATGCTTTGCATGTGTGTGTGTGTGTATGGAAAACAGTTACGTGTGCTTTTGGGAAATTGCCTACCTCCACCATATGATGATGTTATTAACTTTCAACATCTATATTACCTCCATTATCAAAAAGGATTAGAGGTAAATATAATCCTAATCCTAAGGATTTCTCGAGATGTGCTTGGATAATTAATTCTGGATGAATATTGTTGATTTAAAAAACTATTTTTTATTTGGAAATGATAACATGTTTTGTGTACCCTAAGTGAAGATTAGTTTTTGTTGTTTTTGTTTTTTTTTTAAATAGTATAGTTTTATTAATGAAGACCGTGCTTAGTTTTTAATGCACATTTCCAATGCTTTGTTGTTACGACATATAAACATTAAAACAACAAGAACGTTCACTGTTAGGGCAGCCAGTGATTTATAAACATGGTAATTAATCGAGGTTGCAGATTGTGGAAAAAGATAACCTGCATGATGTGAAAAGTAAATACAGGGCTTTTTTTCTTATCCAAGGAGATATATGGAAAGGCTAAAGGAGTACTTTCATGTTTTGTGTCCCAATTGAGAAAGTATGTTTTTCACATGATATAAAGTGACACTTCATTATAAAACAGATTAAAATTGAACCCACTAAACTCACTGTCTGTAACTCACACAGAACTCTAACAATTGAAAGTGTCATTTAATAATCCCTCTTCTCCTGGTGACATACCCAAATCCCTTCCTACTGGATATAGAAAAATTAAGAAAGTATTTACAGGTGAAAGTTTTTTTAAAGACCTATGAAGTGCTATGATGTATATTTATCTAATGATTACATTAAAGAGAAGAAAAATATGAAGAACAGAGAATAATTAAAATAATATATTGTATTTCCTAAAAAGAAATAGTCTCTTTCAAACGTGTAGAATTTTTTAAAAGGAATTGCTCATAAGAGTGGCACTCTAAGCTCTTTTTGTTTAAAATTAACACATTCATTCCTTAAACAAAAATGTTCACTGAAAACTAAATCAGGACAGTAAGTCACTTATGTGAAAATAATGTAAATATATAGATTCTAAATTAAAAGTTCGGGTTCTACCAATACACCAGCTCATTCAGCAGTGCTTAGAAGTTTAATATATATTACCAAAAGCATAAAGAAAATCTGTACTGGGGCTTTGGTTTTCTCTAGTTTATCTGGTTTTGTTGTTTGGATTGGTTTGGTTTGACACTGTTTTGCTCATGCATTGACTCTCTAAATATCCTGACTACTAGAAAAGTTGTTCTTTTTTTTTTTTTTTTTTTTTTTGAGACAGAGTCTCACTCTGTTGCCCGGACTAGAGTGCCGTGGTGTCAGCCTAGATCACAGCAACCTCAAACTCCTGGGCTCAAGCGATCCTCCTGCCTCAGCCTCCGGAGTAGCTGGGACTACAGGCATGCGCCACCATGCCCGGCTGATTTTTTCTATATATTTTTAGTGGGCCAATTAATTTGTTTCTATTTTTAGTAGAGACAGGGTCTCACTCTTGCTCAGGCTGGTTTCGAACTCCTGATCTTGAGCAATCTGCCGGCCTCGGCCTCCCAAACTGCTAGGATTACAGGCGTGAGCCACCGCGCCTGGCTAGAAAAGTTGTTCTTTGATCCACTCAGAGTTAAATCTTCTGAGATTGCAGAATAGGTAAGCACAACCTAGGTTCCTTTTGAACTTGAAAACCCCTTTTCTTCTTTGAGCTTTCTTCCTATTTTCCCTTCACCCAAGGGAAGATAATAATTCCCTCAACAGATACAAATAAAATGCCCTCCAAGTGCTGAAAAAGGAAACGAAAAAAGAGAAAGGGGCCGGGGAGAGAGAGAGAGACAGAGAAAGAACAGAAGTTGGGAGGCAGGGAGGGAGAAAGGCCACCATGATCAATATTCCTCTTCAGACTGTCCCCCAGCTTTCTATGCATTATTATCAGAGATTTTTCCAAACATGGATTCTAAATTTAGAAGCTACATTGAACTGAATTCAAGTAGGAAAGAGCTAGACTAAAATCTGTTTAGAAAATCTTCTATTTTTCCTTTAATTTTGCATTTATGTAAAGTTCACGTACAGTGTTCCTAAAATCGACAGCCATCATTTGTTGAGCACGATGTATAAAACAGAGGCTTAGGAAGTGCTGTTGATTCTAAGTATTGAAACTAGGAAATTAACCTTTAGTCTTTTTGACTTTTCACTGTGTGTAGATAATGAAACCATTGTGCCTTTTACTGATTGCAGTACATAGCTTAGAACCTTAAGTGCTTATACTTATGTTAATGATATCCAGGGCAGACTACAACATTTACTTGGCCCTCCCACTCGTGATCCTGAGTAGGTCACTCTACCTGGCCTTCATTAGCTCTCTGAATGTCCCCTTAATGGTAGTCATCCTACTGGTATGAATTTGTTAGCTGACTATGATCCACTCTAGATCGTAAGCTGCCCAAGGCCCCTGTATACTGTATTCACTGCTGTAACTTCCACACACCACTATAGTGCTGGGCATTTAGTTGGAGTTCTGTGACTTACTACAATACCAGTGTATTCCGGGAAATGACAAAATTATGTGAGATGGTAACCCTCTAACAGAAGTTGCTTAAAATGCAGATATGATGCCTCCTGGTTGGGTATTTGTCTCTCTGGTTGAAGACACTGAAAGGTAATGAATTCAACTTCGTGGCAATTTTGTGGTTATCTCAGATGCAAATGCTTGACCCAAATTCCATTGCTAAGCAGGGCCCTTTCTAGCCACAGTCAGAAGGTGCAGAACTGGGTTTCCTCTCCACGTCTATGTAGATGAAAGCCTAACTTCTCTCAGAGAAATTGGTTTCACTAAATTTCAGTTGCAAGAATAAAACTGAACACATTATTTAAAATAGGAGGGGATGAAAAATGGTGCCTTTCATCTTTTCTGCCTGGTAGTAGATAAAGTTTATTTATTTCAAAAGGAAAAAAAAGACGATAATCATATCACTTATGTGTGCCAAATAAACCCTCCATTTACATCCGTTATTCCCCTTGGCCAACTATCCCAGGTCATTTAATTATTCTGGCACAATAACTTGCCGTCTGAGAAATAAAATTGTTACAGCAGAGAAAACTGTTGAAACTTACAGTGTGCTTGGTCGAAGCAAAAACACAGCAAATTTATAATTAAAGTGAATTAAACAATTTTGCTAGAATGAAGGCAATTGATATCCACAGATATATATATATATATATATATTTAGACAAACATAAGAAGCAAATTGAGCATGCCATTATTTCAAATTGGAAATTAGAAAAATAATAGATTGCTCATAAAGCTACCCACAAACACAGAAAAATTGGTCATGGTAGAAATTTTAACTGTGAAAAGTGATGCAATTAAATATAATTGGACACTCACTGGAACAGCAAGATGATATTCAGGGTAATCAAGAGTAGATTCAGAATCGGAAAGAAAAAATTGAGGAAAGTATCATCAACAGTCATATTTTGTAAAATGTAGTCAGGCAGTGCACATTATGACTTTCAAGTAAAATGACTTTAACAGTTTCCTTTAGCCCATAAATGAAATCTTTTTGTTCCCCAAATCTCTGTGGTACCTCAGGACTTCCAGAAGTCATTTGTGCTCTTTAGAACAAAGGGCTGTTAAACTCAGGCTTGAAATGCTCACAATAGCATATTGAAATACCTCTATTTTTCATTTATTCATCATCTCAACTCTCTCTCATACATTCCTACTCTGAGCCACTGTGGGAATATAAAAGAGTATGATCCTTGCCCAAGATATGATTGCTTAAAGTAACGTGTTTTGAGAGGTTCACGGAGAGTGCAAGGTAATCCCAGAAAGAAAGCCACTAACTCCATGAAATTATTAGGGAATCTAGATTGACCCAAATCTTGTCAAACGAATAGAAATTTGCTATGCAGAAAAGGAGTAAAGGAAATTCATGTCGGAAAGATCAAGTGAGGGGGCGGAAATAGTGGAAAAACTCTTACCTCTTTTTGTTAAATCATCCAACAAGGAACATTACACTGCATGAGTGCATATTTCAAGAGAAATACTGCTTATTTAAAAGCACACATGGCAGCTTTGATGCTTTTACATTATATGCTCTTAGGTTAGGAGGGGAAATTCTCTCACGTTTTCCCTAGAAACCCAAGCTATACATATATTCTCTCTATACCTATTAAAGAAGTTGTAACATGCTACCTAAATCCTCTACTGCCCACATGATGTGAAAAAATTGAAGATAAAATAAATCTATTGTTTGAAACTTTTGCAAGAAGTTACGTACTGTTTTTCAAAGCCAACATAAACTTTGAGAGCAAAGTATATTTGCTAAGAACTAAGATTCTGGAGCCAGACTGCCTAGATTTGAATCCAGGCTCTTACATTTATTAGCTTTGGGAAGTTGAGCAAATTTCTTTAATCACCTGAGCCTCAGTATACTCATCTACAGGATGGGACTAATAATGCTACCACGTTTAAAGGTTGCTGTGAAGAGTTAATGTGATAATGCTTATTAGTAATTTGCATAGTTCCTGGCATTAAGCATCCAGTGGTTTAATTACAATTGCAATTTATGTAATTAAAGCATAATCAAGAGTCACACACATACACACATACACATGGGCTCTCAGAGGAAGAGGAAAAAAATCTTATTTTATCTTGAAAAAAAATAACTAGAATTGGCTAAGATACAACCAGGTCTTAACCTTCTCAAACCAACCTTTTCCCTTCCTTATTACCATCCTCCATCAGATCTTGTAAATTCTGATTGAAACAAACCAAATGGCCTAGGATAGTATGCTTCCCAGTCTTGATACTGCAATGTCCCCAATCATCACTAAGACCTCTTGTTCTGTGAACAGCTAAGAGAAATAACAAGGTGGGCTCCTACAATGCAGTATACTGTCTAGGTGTCACATTTATTTTCTTCTTTTTCTTTCTCTCAGATTACATCCCCTGCCACTCCTTTCTCTTTTTAATATTGGACTCTTTCTTTTCTATTGTATTTATTCCCATGATTTATTGCCTACTGTGGGGACATCTGAATCCTTAGCTACAGCTGTATCTCTCAGTCCCCATCAGCCAACTGACAAGCCTCTTTGATTCCTCCTTTTCAAAACTATCTCTTTCTTCCATTTCCATTTCTCCCACCTAACCCAAGCCCCAGTCTCTCATGTGTGGCCTATTACAGTGAAGCCTCCTGTATTCCAGACTCTGATCCCACCAATTCACCCAACAGCTGATGGCCAGAACGCTCCCTTTTTCAATAACTTCTAATGGTACCATTAGCTATAGGATAAAGTTAACATTGCTTAGCATAGCGTTCACAATGGAAAATTTAATAAAGAAAAAAATCTCACTACAATGTTTTTTTCTAAATAGGCAATAGTTTAAAAATATAGGCAAGAAGGAAAGAAAGGAGGGAAGGACAGAGAAAGGGAGGAAGAGAGGGAGGGAGGAAGGAATGGAACTCTTGGGCTTTCTAAATCAAGGTCGTGCTCATGTTTAATGTGATGACGGTCAGAGCAGCAGCCCTGCATTTCTCCTTCTGTGCAAGAGTAGTGAAGCTGCACGTCATTGTTGACTTTTGACCGTTGCAAGATCTAATTTCAGACATGCTATCTTAAAATACTGATTTCTCTTGAAAAATTGTCACTATTTTCCAAATGTATAAAAACAATATCATTACACTGTCCATGTACATATTATTTCAAATCATAGCTCTGTTTTAGACAAATCCAATGTATTACATGTTGCAATTTGCAATTTTTTCTGTCATATCTCAAATACTTTTTGCAGTTTCACTGATTGCTAAAGAAAAATATAGCTCTCCTCTCTCTAAGAATGTAATACACTTTATTTAAAACAACTTATTGTCTATACTTTGGCAAGAAACTTTTCTTAAGAAGTCCTAAAACTAAGAAGTTTTTATCCTGTGATCAACCCCAAAGGCTCTGTCATGCTGTCTTTGTGCTGCTGATATTAATTTCCTAGATATTTTTAAGTTTCTATGTCCTAGAAACTCACCGAGGTTTGAGCACACTTAAACAGGAGCTTCAGCAGAAATGAAAGGTAAGCTAATGACAAGTTTATTATATGTTTGTTTTTTAATCACAGTTTCAATTTTAAGTTAGACAAGCCCTAGGTAAAATCTAGCCTCGTGCATCTCAATTGATTCTGTTCATTTTTTAAAGGTTATATATAAGTTTTTTCAATTCTAGTTTCTTTTCTCCAACAGGAAAACAAAAACACTTCCGATAATTTTCAACAGAGGCTCAGACATCACTGCCCTGCTTGTTCCTTCATTCAAATTATATCTGAATAAATTTTATCCAAAATCTGTTGCAATCATATATGTATCCCATATGTAATAGATAGCTTTTTTGAATGTATTCATGCCCAACCCCAAATATTCTGTGAATCATCCAAGCCACCCATTCCCAGAGACCTGGACAAAATATATTGATCCCTTTATTTTCTTTAAAATGGTACACACATGCTGGAAATAAAATAAAACCCAAAGCTTATCACGTTTATGTATTTTGGCTAAACTTCCTTAAGACTGAAAATATATTTTTCTTATCATAAAGCTTCCTCAGACCTGCAAGCTTCGTCCACTCTCAGTCCCACTTGCCTTCAATACCATTAAAATATATTTTCAGAAAAATTTCTTAATATTTCTTAAAGCTGGGTTTGTGCTTTAAAATGAAAATGTTTAGTAACAAAATTGAGAGATTATTGTGATAGCAAAAATAAGATAATAAATATATATATGATCAGTTACGAGATACCTCTGCCATTTCAGTTTTCGAGAACTTGGCAAAAGTGATAGCAGATTTGTCATTTGTTAATTGGTAAAAAAAAAAAAAAACTTGTGATCAAACAAAACCCCAGCAGGAAAGTCACTTTTTATTTACTGAGATGCCTAATGTGATTATAAATATGTTTTTAACAAAAAATAAGATGCAATAAAAAAGTTACATACTTATAAAAAAAAACTCAGAACAGAAAAAAATTGAGGTAAAAATGGATACATATGTAACAAGCAATCATGACTAGAGAATTTTACCAAAGCATCAATTTTCGATTTTCCCTCTTGGACTTAAATCGATTTACATGTTGAAAATACAACATTTGACAACTTTAGAATCCAAAGAAACCACAGTAGCTGGCTCTTAACTCTTCCCCTACAGTGATGACTAACTGTGGGCTCTCTGCCACCACCCTGAATTCATTCCCTCCTCACACCCAGGTGTCCTGAAACTTCCTTGCTCAGAGCTCCTCAGGGGCCCCAACTGCCTTCTCAGAAAAAATTGAATGTCTGGCTGGGAGCGGTGGCTCACGCCTGTAATCCTAGCACTCTGGGAGGCCGAGGCGGGAGGTCAGGAGTTCGAGACCAGCCTGAGCAAGAGCGAGACCCCATCTCTATTAAAAATAGAGAGAACAACTAAAAATATATAGAAAAAATTAGCCAGCCGTGGTGGCGCATGCCTGTAGTCCCAGCTACTCGGGAGGCTGAGGCAGGAGGATTGCCTGAGCCCAGGAGTTGGAGGTTGCTGTGAGCTAGGCTGACGCCACGGCACTCTAGCCCCGGCAACAGAGTGAGACTCTGTCTCAAAAAAATAAAATAAAATAAAATAAATGTCCTCGCAAAGCACTGTGTCGTGGCCCTGCTTACTTGGCGCTGATGTCAATTTAAGCTTTTCCCGGTTTTGAATGACCCCCCTTACTAATAAAGAGAAAACCAATTCAAAAGACCTGAGTTGTTTTTTTTTTTAAATGTATCATTTTTATATCCAAAGAATAATAGTGGTCACAATGAAGCTGTCAGAAACAACCGAAGCAGTGGGTAAGTGCCGATACCTGCCAGGTGTTATCTGAAATCCTTTACGAGGTTTCATCCCCACAACATCCTGTTCCTAATTTTAAAAATACTGAGATAATTTTACAGATGGAAGAACCTGAGGCTTAGAGAGGTGAAATGCCTTGCCCAAGGTCAAGCAGTTGATACAAATTAAAAGGGTAGGATTTAAACCCAGAGAATGAGACTCCAGCGTCCGCGTGACTGAGCGCCCCACCGTCGCCTGCGTGCCAGCTCAGTCCACGCCAGCGCTACCTGCGCTACCAGCACGGAGTAGCAGTGAGAACGTAAGTGATGCATCAGCCTCCTTCATCTCTGTAAATCATGTAAGAAATAATACTCAACGATACCATCTTTGGGGCTAGAATGTAGCCTAGAGCTCGGACGAACGCAGGTAATTTGGAGGGCATGTGAATTTGCCGCAAACATTTCTAACTTTGGGGCTGCTGAGATGCCTTTAATAGTTCCAGGAAGAAACACAGTTTGCAGCATGTGCTTTGTTCAACTATTGCTGGTTAGTCCTCCCGTTACACGGCCTTTTTCTTATAATGTGAGCTGTTATAAAAAAAAAAAAAAATCATTGCATTGTGGAGCTGAAATACTGGCCAGTTGAAAGGAGAATAACCAGCAGGGCTCTTTTTATCCATGTTTGAGAGTTTAATCGTGTGCTGCGGGTGGATGTTTGGCCTATGAAGGTTACACAGTGGTCTCTTAAAGTACACCATGAAAGTGCTCGGACAGGGGGAGAGCTGACAAGCTGGGCAGTCATTTCAGCAAATCTCCATCCTGTGGGCCTCTTCAATCACGTGACTCTTTTCACATCCCTGCGTCTACTAATTGGGAACACGTAGTATCACTTAGAAAAAACAGCGCCTTCTATTTCCTTCCTCCCCTGAGCCTCGCTGAAGGCAATGCTATTACAAGCTCCTGGCTCTTCAAGGGACCTCAAATTCAAGCAGCTTTGTGGATTTCACCTCCCCCACAAAGCATTTCATTATATAAATGTTGAAGAGGAATAAAATTTCATTGTTCTCAACTGTCCGGAAACCATCTGTTTTTCTCTCTAAATTTTGGAATTTGCCAAATATTCAACATCCAGAAAACTCTTTTGCTCTCCTAGTCAGGCATGTGGATGATGACACTTTGCCCTTAAGACATCCCCCAGGGGAATGTTGGTGACAGTGACATGATCCTGGTGCACCAGTGAAACACGAGGTAATACCCTGGAAAAACCAGCGTAGCCAAGGTGGGCAGCCTAGTATTAAAGATCATTCTGAGATTTTTATCATGTTCGTTTGTGGTCTGCCTGTGACTAAGCAGAAATTCAAGATGGTCCCTGAGAATAGTCAGCTTTGTGGCATTTGTCAACAAAGCTATGCAACTGTGTTGATCCAGGTGGCTCTCTAGGTGAAAGAGAGATGCCCGTAAATCATAGAATGGATGCCATTTAAGACATGGTGAGCAAAAATGGCTCTGAGCAGCAATGGATACTGTGATTCTTTTTTGTCTTTTTAGTTCCCCAGATTATTAGTGTCACGTCCTTCACAATTCTCCCCTATTAATTCTATCCTCTAGGAAAACATCTGTATCACTGAGAAGGGAAAGGAAAATCACGTTTAGTAGCACCAGGATTCCACTGAGAAGGACAGTGATAATCATTACAAGTTTGACTCTCTGAAAACTCAGGCCACCTTTCAGCCCAATTTATAAGACAAAATTACCAGACCTTATTGAGTAATGGAGAAAATGCATTTACAATCAGAATTTTTGTCTTAAAAAATTTAGGACTTTTTTTTTAATGAGAAAGAAATAGGTTCTCTTACTACGGCAGTTCCCAACAGTCTTATTTTCCCCTTATGTTGTATATTGATGACTTCTTTTTTATTAACCTCACCGCTACCCTGGGAATCTCTTCTATGGTTCTGCTCTTCCTGTGATAAAGAACTTATGTTGACATAAACAAGCAACGTATACTGAAAGGTACTGACAGATTAGATTCAAACATCAACCGTTGTAAATTTGAGCAAATAAAGAGATGCCTCTGGTTAGATATTGTTATATGATTATTTCTACCCTGCTAAATTTATTTGGAGATTGGACTTTGGCTTATAAATGTGCTTCTTTTCTGCTTTTGTGCACATATATTTTGTTTTTCCTAATGTAAAAAAAAAAATTCCAAATATGTATGAACGTCTCATAAGTTTCAAATTTTGCATGATTTTCAAGTAAAATATTATCTCACACTGTAGCCTTTGTATATTAGAATAGTCAGTGCTAAAGAAGAAACTGGTGGATCTTTTTGTTATTTAACCTGTTTTCTGTTGATATACACTTTACCCACACTACATGAAATTTCATTTTCTAAAAGAACACACATTGCACTGTTTAAAATTTATAATGAAAAGAAACTTTTATAGGCCTTTAAAATTTATTTTAACACAGTGTTTTTCTTCTCAGTGCTAAAGATTTAAAATCCATTAATTGTAAAACAGTACTACGTAAACAATATTTTGTTATTTGGGAAAGTTCACAGAGCACAAAGTAGTAAAAATTGCTTTGGATTCCAGCAAACTTGAGCTCTCATTGGCCATGTAACTTAGAGAAGTTACTGTCCTTCTTTGAAATTCATTATCATGTTCTGATAAAGAAATTATTACTAATACTTTCCTTGCATGATAGTTAAAAAATTCAAAATACTTATTGGAAAGTGCCTCTCCTATTGTATGGTCTAATAAACCCCAAAACAAAGCAGACATTACTATTTTAACAGTATTGAAATCACTTAGTTACTTAGTTGGTTTTTATTTCAACAAATCTTTTTACTTTCTCTATGTGACTTTCTACTAGCATTTTGCGTTTTGTTTTCCCTTTGGTGAGAGCATTAATAAATCTTCTAACAGCACCCTCTTGAAGCTTTTATACACAACACCTTCCTGACCATCAGCACGGACTGACTGAGAGTTTTAGAAATACTAGTCTCTCAGTTTTCTCCTTCTCCTTCCAAGTCTTACCATGCTCCTTAGTGACTTTGATGTGAAAAACAAATTAACTCTTTGTGGCTTCCATTCTTCTTTAAATGAGCATCTATTATGCTAAACACCATGCCAGGCAATCAAGGTATTATGATGAGAAAAACAGACACTTTTTCTGCCTTCACAGACCTCACATCCTAATTGTGGAAACAGCCATTAATCAAATCATACTAATACACAAGAAAAGATATTAATAAACTATAACTATAATAAATGCCACATATAAAAGCAACATGGTGCTTTGAGACTATATGGAGGAAGCATTGGATACAATCTGAGGGTCAGAAAAGGCTTTCCTGAATAAATATTAAAATCGACATGAAAATTGAAGGAAAAGTAGGACCCACCTGGGTAAAGGCAGTTGTAGGAGTAAGAAAAAAAGTGAGCAAAGTAGAAGAACCAGCAGGAGCACAGGCCCAGTGGCCGGCGGGAGCTTGTTCAAGTATCTGAGAGAAGGTGGCAGTGGCTGCTTCACGGAGCCCGACAGGGACGTCGTTGGGAAAGGGGACCAGGGAGGGCGGGAGGGGAACACTAGACTGAAATACTGATGTTCTTCTCTATCCCAAGAGCAACGGAAGCCAATGGAATATTTTTAAGTAAGGGATGGGTGACGTCATATTTGTATTTGGAAAGGAAGATCTCTCTGGATGCTGTTTAGAGCAGTGTTTTTCAAATTCTAAAGTGCTTCCAAACCACCTAGGGGTCTCGTTAAAATGAAGGTTCTGATCCAGTAAGTCTGGAGGTCATGAGGCTACTGCAGGTTCACGGACCACGCTTTGAGTGCCAGGGTTTCGAGAAAGAAAACGTGGATAGAGTAAGATGGGAGGCCGAGACACCAGTTGGGAAGCCAATCTTATACCCATTTAATCAATATGTATATACTACTCGCTAAGTGCCAGACTGCAGGAATAAAGTGGTTACCCAGACAGTGTCTCGGGTTATGAGCAGTTTACATGCTGGTAGCTACTTCATTGTGTGGGTAATAGATGACAGCAGCTTTGGCTACACTGGCGTCAGTGGAGACAGAGCACCGTGAACAGATTGTGGTGATATTTACATGGCAAAATAGGCAAGACAGACACTGGCTTTTGGAGAATGAGAGATAGATTTGACAAGGGAGAGTTCTAGGATTCAGGCTGTCTTTGAGATTCCACAGAAAGTTCAGACTCAAATCTATGGATATAGAGCTAAAAATGGAAGTCAAATCTGGTACAATAAGAGGTAGGACATTCTTTAAAATAATAATTCATGTTCTTTGTGTCTATTTCCTCAACTTGCATTCTTGCTCTGTTCGCTGCCGTGTGATTTCCACCCCTACAACTCATTCAATCAATCAATCCAATCCACAATTTTTAAGTCCTCAACTTGTTTTGACTTTGCTACAATTGACTCTATCATATGCTCCATTCTCCCAGAAACTCTTATTCATTGGCTTGTTTCTGGTACACACATCACATGCATTTTCATTTTAACTCTCCAGCCATTCCTTCCAATCACCTTGCCTGGCTCTTTGTCTTCTAGGAACCTATGTAATGTTGATATGGCCTAAAATGTTACACATTCCTTCTCTTCTTTATACATTAACAACTTCTCATTACATGCCTAAACCATACCTTCCCACAGGACATTGCCACTGGGTAACCACAGACACCTTAAGTCAACATGTATAAAACTGAACTCATCTATCTTCATATGTTGAAATGACTCTTGTGCCTTGTATTACTGTTCTTGGCAAATGTTCTTGCAGAAACCTGAGATCTGGCCAAGATTCATCCTTCTTTCAACCCCCAAATCACAAAAGGACAATAATTTTTTAATTCTGCTTCCCCTCCGCCATTACCTCCAGCACTGCTTTCCTTCAGGAATCTATCAGCTCTTACTGAGATCGCTGATCCAGCCTCAAAAAAATCTCCACACGTCTTTGCCCTTTCCTTTTTCCAATTCATCTTCAACCTTTTTCCAGTGTGATTTTTCACTTTTTGGCTTCAAATTTTTCACTGATTCTCTCCCTCCATAAGAAAATGGCAGAAAATAATAATATCCTGTTAAGGCTTTCCATCATCTAGGACCTATATATGTTTATAATTTCTATCTCTCATGGTAATCTCTCTTATAGTCCAATAGTGCTGAATTTTGGATTTTGGATTTTGGCATTTTGGATTTGTCAGACAATTTCATAATAATATTCCCTTCTTTTACTGAATATTATGAATTCCTCCTATATGAAAGCCCCTTTTCTAATTAATTTGGAGAAAATATATTCATCTTTGTAAACTCAGTTCCAGCATCTCCTTTTCTTGAAAATCTTTCCTGATTCTCCTCTCTCTTTTGTACTTGTATGTAGCACATGTCGTTTTTTTATGGCAGGACAATTTAATTCTGTATATGTCTACATATCTATATTTACTAAACTGTAAATTACTTGAGGATAAGATTTTATCTTTGTTCCTCTGAATTTCCCAACCCAACTCATTGCATAATAATATAGAGTGAACCCACAACCTCATATGTATGACAACAATTCAGTTCTCACCTCACAGTTATAGTATCCCATGCCATTCTAAAACCCATTGTCATAGTTAGCCCCTAATTTTGCATGGTTTAGATTATCCTCCATTTCTTTTCCCTTATACATTTAGGCAGTATTCCAAACTAATCTCCCTTCTTAACAACCTACAGTGGGAAACCCACTCTTTCTGGCTTCCTCATAGCAAACTGGGATGCTTAAGTATTTTGTTTAGTTCACTCCTTATTCACCGTAAGCCATAGATTGCTATTCTTTTCTGGGAGTCACAGCACTGCCACACACATTTACTTTATAGACAGTAGTTGTACAGTTGACACAGTTGGGACAATATTATTCCTATTCTTGGGGCAAGAATTATACTCATCATCTTGAACAGTTTCTTTTGGGTATACCCTAGTTTATCAATTTTCATCTTCAACTGACTGTAATTTTCCACATGTGATCTAAGCACTACATTATTAAAAAAAAGGACTTCTATTTATAAAAACTGTCATTTGTTGAGCATTTACAAAATTCCAGGCACTGTTCAAAATGTTTCTTATTAAATAAGGGTGGACGGAATGTGGCAGTATCAGATAAGTGAGACGGGGGGGAGGGATTCTTTTATATTTAACAAAACTAAATTTCTCCATGAGGTTCTAGTCCTGTTGGCAGTGACTACTTAATCTTGCCACACGCAGTCATACTCATTGATGGATCAAAACATACTCACATGTAAGTGAATATCTAATGCAATTACCTTATTAATTTTTCAGTCAGTGCTTGAAATCCCCTCTCTGATCTTTCTCAAATTCTCAAGACTCTTTCCCTCTTACTCCACCTGATCCCATTTTCGAATTTCCCATGCTCAGGTATGCCAGCAGCTGGGAGCAGCAAGGACAGAATGGAAGCCTCACTCATGGTTGGGTGCACATTGGCATCCTCGTGGGTAGTGCGGCACTTCCTCGCTTTCATCTGCTCCTCCAGCTGGTGCAGGTACCTCACAGTCTCTCTTGGCATGGATGGCTTCTGAGGTTGGCTTTATTGTGTGGCCATGAGAATGACCTTCATGTGCCCATCTGGGTCTCCTTGCAGCTTATGGACTTGAATTAGTCTCCAGAAGCATGGCTACGGCCTCCCTTGCCATCCCCATTGGGTGACCTACTCCACACCTTCAGCTGGTGCGGTCCTTGGGCATGCTGGGTTGATGTAGCAGTTTACATTCCCATTCCAGCCTGCTGAGACACTTTAAAAGAAAGAGTCTAAAAATAAATTTGTTGTTCCTCACAGCTTCATGTAATGTACAAATTTGATCAGCATGTTTTAATAATTGAAATAGTTATTAATTGAAAACGTTGGGTATTACTATAAAGGGAACAGAGCTCTGAGACTTGAGATATGTTTTATGTTAGCAACTCATTAAATTTTTAACCTGCACATCCAATTAATCAACTGCTTACAATTTTGCCTAATTATGCTATCATCCATCTCCCATTCTTCTGTCTCCTCCACAAGAAGGTTATCAAAAGTTATTGTCAATGTCTTGCAGGAAATTATTTTCTACATGTCTAGAAAACTCTTTGGTAATCTTAATAAGCAAGGAAGAGAAAAAGGGAAGAGGGTAAAGAAGAAAGAAACAAGGGATGGAGAGAAGGAACAAGGGAGAGAGGAGGGAAAGGTAGAGGAATAAAAAGATAAAAACCAAAAGAAAAAGGAAAGGAAAATCCCATTTACCAATCCTCCTTAGACTAACTGTGGCCAATGAAGCTCACTGCAATCTTCTCCAGGTGTTCACAAACCAAGTGTTTAGTAATTCATTGTATTGTGAGTTTTTTTCCATGATTTTTAAAAAATTCCTAGAGCCCTTCTGCCTAACCATAATCCTACCTGAAAAAAGAAAAGGTTTGATGATTTGATTGGAATTCCCATGCAGATGGTCAACCTCTCTCTATACTCCTTTCTCCTACCTCCTTCCCCTCCCTCTTGCTCTGCTCTCCTTATGATTTCTGCTGAAAACCCCAGGGCATCTAGCACCATAAGACATGCATGACCAAAGACTGTCAAACTCCTCTCATGTAATCTTTTTTCTGGAATTAATTCAAGCTCACCAATCTGCAGCACACATAATCTATTCTGCCCTCTATTTGTTGGAAACCGGTATGTTACTTCCTACCCCCAATTTTCTAACACTCCTTCCATTTCCCACAAGTCCTCAAAATGTATTAACAGACAGGCAGACATCTCTTCCCCAAGTTCCCTTGAAACGTGTGATATATTTTGTCTGGATCACTGACAGCAACAGGTACACTCTATAAATTACCTCACCTCAGCCAGGTATGGTGGCTCATTCTTGTAATCCCAGCACTTTGGGAGGCCAAGGAGGGAGGATTGCTTGAGGGCAGAAGTTCAAGATCAGCCTGGGCAAACATAGTGAGACTGTCGTCTCTATCAAAAATTAAAAAAAAAAAAAAATAGCCCTGCATGGTGGTACATGCCTATAGTCCCAGCTATCTGGGAGTCTCAGTCTGAGCTAGGAGAACTGCTTGAGCCCAGGAGTTTGAGGTTGCCGTGAGCTATGTTCGTGCCACTATACTCCAGCCTGGGTGGCAGACCAAGACCCTGTCTCAAAAGAAAAAAAAAATTATCTCCCCTCTCTTGAAGACCAATTCCCTCTATAACAAAGTAGATAAAATCCAATAGCAGTGAAGGAGTTCTGATTTTTCCCTGTTGTCTGCTAACATTATACCATCTGACCCAAAGCAGCAGGCTTATGCATGCTGTGTCTTCTCCTTGCTCTTAACATTCCTGAGAAAGCCTTTTGATGCCTTTGACATTTTTATGAAGCCACATTTTATTCAGAGTTATAGATATTCTCACATATTTTATACAAGTTTATAGAACTTTTAATATTAGTTCTTGGTCATGTCATCTAATCTCCATGTTTTGTGCATGACAAAATTTCACTTTAAAATCAACAAAACCTAAATGTTAGTGAAAGCTCTATATTATAAACTTGAGCTCTTCAGAATGCTCCTTCTAAAAAGATCAGTGTGACTACACCACTTCCCCTACCCCAGCTTCTACCCCACAATGTGGGGATCCTTCATGATTGGGAATTTTTTGTTTTTTGAGCTACCAATCTCTGCTGAGCCACTGTTTCTCTTACGGCCCCAGGACATGAGACTCCATATATATCTTTACTCTTACCAATTACAATCTACCTTCCTGAACTTTCTACTACACTTGTAGCATTGTGTGCCTGGCATTCCCTTCTTTAGTTATGACCACCTGCAGTCAACATCTGCATGTATTCAATCACCATTGTTTGATGATCACAATCAAGTCTAGAGTAGTAGTCCCGATTATAAGTTGTTTTGTCATCCGAGAAATAAAAATATCATCCAAAACCATTTTTTACTGGTTAAATTATGTCCCAACAAAAATTCACATGTTGAAGCTCTATCGTCTGGTACCTCAGATGTGACCTTATTGGGAAATAGGGTCATTGTAGCGTAATTAATCAAGATGAAGTCATGCAGGAATAGAGTGGGCCCCTTATCCATTATGATTAGTGTCCTTATAGACAGAGGAAATTTGAACACAGACAAAAACACAGGAGACTGTTGTGTGAAGACGAAGGCAGAAATGTGGGTGATGCCTCCACAAGCTAAGGAATGCCAAAGATTGCCAGCAGACCACCAGAAGTTAGGGGACAAAATGGAACAGATTCTCCCACACAGCCCTGGAAAGGAACCAACCATGTGTGACAACACCTTGATCTTGGACTTCTGGCCTCCAGACTGTGAGATAATAAATTTCTGTTGTTTAAGCCAACCTATGTGGCTTTGATGGCCATACCTCCCTGCAGGAGGTTTACTTCTCATGTGCTATCTAGGAATATCTCAACCCCCTATAAAGAAGTTTTCCTCAAATGCATACGTGTTCTTCCCATCTCTTTTGTCATCTTTTTTTGCTTTCAAATACAAAATTTCACAATAATTTTCCCATTGACAAGCACCAGTCCTCTATTTTTCAATCACAAAATGCACACACAGATGCAATCAATTGTATTACAGATAGCTCTGATAAAATGTTTTTGAATAAATGTTGTGTTTCCCAACCTTTTTCTTTTTATCTGCTTCTCTCCCCTCTTTGGCAGGACTTTAACCATTTTTAAAATTTTTTGAATGAGTCAGGTAACAATGAACTAAATCAAGAAAAAAACTTCACTAAATTTGTCATTCATCATTGTCAATTGAGGACAGCCCTGACCTGAAACCCCCATCTGGCACTGTTCTTTCGGCAAAGACTGCCAAATGGCTGATGAGTTAATAATCCTGCTCCTGGCTTGGGGAATTGTACAAATGGACATTTGGATGAGACTAGCAAACTTATTATTCACATTGACCTAAAAAGTGATCCTTTGAGTTCTAGCAGAGAAAGGTTAATGGTATAATTCCCTAGAATCCTTTGAATTTTAATTAAAATTATAAAAAAGATTTTGAACTTAAATATGAACTGCTTCCTTCTATATTGACTATCCGATATGTCATCAAAGCTAAATCTCCTCTATGCAATAAATGAAGAATTCGATAAATATTCTTCATTTTTATTTATGAATTTTATTCTATAAACACTCCCAAGAATGCATTTCAAAGTATCTTCATACTTCTTTAACTGAACAGCGCCACCCGACATTTGCAAATGAACTACAATAATACACCACATTCCAAAAGCCAAACTCTCTGAATGATTTTTTTTAATTCAAATTCTTTATTTTTTTTTATTTTTATTTCAGAATATTACAGAGGTACAAGTGTTTTTGTTGCATGGATGAATTACATAATACTGGAGTCAGGGCATTTAGTGCACCCATCACCAGAATAGTATGCATTGTACAGGATAGGTAAGTTTTTATCCCTCACCCCCTTCCCACTGTCCCCCCTTCTTAGTATGCAATGTCCTTTACACCATTTATGAATGTGTGTACCCATGATTTAGCTCCCACTTATTGATGAGAACATGAGGTGCGTGTTTTTCCATTCCTGAGATACTTCAATTAGGATAATGTTCTTTAGTTCCATCCAAGTTGCTGTGAAGGACACTACTTCATTCCTTTTTATAGCTGAGTAGTACTCCACAGTGTGTGTGTGTATCTCACATATATTAAATGTGATATATATATATATATATATATATCACATTTTGTTTATCCATCAGTTGATGGGCACTTATGTTGATTCCTCATCTTTGCAATTGTGAATTGTGCTACAAAAACATTTGGGTGTAGGTGGGTTTTTGTGTCTTTTTTCTTGATATAATGACTTTTTTCCCTTTGGGTAGATATCAGTAGTGGTATTGCTAGATTGAGTGGTAGCTCTACTTTTAGTTCTTTGAGGAATCAACATACTGTTTTCCATAGAAGTTGTACTAATTTGCAGTCCCACTAACAAAGTATAAGCATTTCTTTTTCATTGCATCCACACCAATATCTATTGCTCTTGAGTTTTTAAATAATTGGCCATTATGATAGTGATAAGATGGTTAGGGTTGCATTGAACCTGTAAATCACTTTGGGCAGTGGTTTTAATTTGCATTTCCCTAATGGTTAGTGATGTTGAGCATTTTTCGTATGTTTGTTTGCCATTCGTCTATATTCTTTTGAAAAAACTTTACTCATATATTTTGCCCTATTTTTAATGGGGTTATTTGGTTTTTTCTTGCTTATTTATTTGAGTTCTTTGTAGATTCTGGATATTAGTCTTTTGTCAGATATAGAATGTGCAAATATTTTCTCCTGTTCTGTTGACTATCTATTTACTCTGCTGATTACTTCCCCTACTGTGCAGAAGCTTTTTAATTAAGTTCTATTTATTTATTTTTGTTGTTGCAAGTATTTGCCTTTAGGGTCATAGTCATAAATGCTTTGCCTAGGCTGATATCCAGAAGTGTTTTTTCTATGTTTTGTTCTAGAATTTTTATGGTTTCAGGTCTTACATTTAAGTATTTAATCCAATTTTAGTTAATTTTGATCTATGATGAGAGGCAGGGATCTCGTTTCATTCTTCTGCATGTGGCTATCCATATTTTCCTAGCACCATTGAGTAGTGTGTAATTCCCCCAATCTATGTTTTTGTCTGCTTTGTTGAAAATCAGTTAATCATGGCTACATGGTTTTATTTCTGGGTTCTCTATTCTGTTCCATTGGTCCATGTCTCCACCTTTATACCAGTATCATGCTGTTTGGTTACTATAGCCTTGTAAATAGCCTTCTATAACTTGAAGTCAGGTAATGTGATGCCTCCAAATTTGTTCTTTCTTCTTAAGATTGCTTTGGCTATTCAGGTTCTTTTTTGGTTCCATATGAAGTTTAGAATTATTTTGTCATCTGTGAAAAATGATACAGGTGTTTTGATGGGAATTGCATTGGATCTGTAAATCACTTTATGCAGTATGGACATTTTAATGATGTTGATTCTTCCAATCCATGAGCATTGGGATGTTTTTCCCCCTTTTGTTTGTGTCATCTGTGATTTCTTTCATTAGTGTTTTGCAGTTTTTCTTCTAGAGATCTTTCACCTCCTTACCTCCTTGCTTAAGCATATTCTTAGGGTTTTTTTTTCTTTGTTGCTATTGTAAATGGTATTGAGTTTTTATTTGATTCTCTATTTGACTGTTATTTAGTATATAGAAATGCTACTGATTCGTGTATATTGATTTTGTTAACCTGGGACTTTACTGAATTTGTAAAGTCTGAATTTGAGACTTTACTCAATTCTGGGAGTCTTTTGTCGGAGTTTTTAGGGTTTTCTAGTTACAAGATCATACCTTCAGCAAACAGGAATAGTTTGACTTCCTCTTTCCCCATTTGAATGCTCTTTATTTCTTTATCTTAACTGATTGCTCTGGCTAGGACTTCTAGTACTATGTTGAATAAAAGTGGTGACAGCGGGCACCCTTGTGTTGTTCACATTCTTAGGAGAAATGCTTTCAACTTTTCCCCATCCAGTATGATGTTGGCAATGGGTTTGTCATCCATGGCTTTCATTATTTTGAACTATGTTCCTTCGATACCTAGTTTGTTGAAAGTTTTTATCATGAATGGGTGCTGGATTCTATCAAATACTTTTCTGTGTCTATTGAGATGATCATATGGTATTGATTGTTACTTCTATTTGTGTGGCAAATTATGTTTATTTAATAGTGTATATTGAACCATACTTGCATCCCTGGGATAAAACCCACTTGGTCATGGTGAATTATCTTTTTGATGTGCTGTTGGATTCAGTTTGCTAATATTTTGTTGAGAATTTTTGCGTCTATGTTCATGAGGATATTAGTCTATAGTTTTCTTGTTTTATTGTGTCCTTTCCTGGCTTTGATATCGAGGTGATACTGGCTGGTAGAATGAGTTAGGGAAGATTCCCTCCTTCTCCATGTTATGGAAAAGTTTCAGTAGTAGAATGAGTGCCAGTTCTTATTTGTAGGTCTGGTACAATTTGACTGTGAATCCGTCTGGCCCAGGGATTTTTTTTTTTTTTTTTTTTTTTTGGTGGGAGATATTACTATTTCAATCTCACTACTCATTATTCATCTGTTCAGGATTTCTATTTCTTCCTGATTCAGGCTTGGGATGTTGTGTGTTTTAAAAAATTTATCCATTTCCTTGAGGTTTTCATAGTAGTCATAAATATTTTGTATTTATGTGGTATCAGTTGTAATATCTCCTTTTCATTTCTGATTGAGAATATTTGAGTCCTTTCTCTTCTATTTTTGATTAATCTAGCTAATGGTCTATCAATTTTATCTTTTCAAAGAACCAACTTTTTTGTTTCATTAATCCTTTGTATTGTTTTTTGTGTGGGTTTTTGTTGTTGTTGTTCTCATTTCTTTTGATCTGGGCTTTGTTATTTCTTTTCTTCTGCTAGGTTTGGGTTTGGTTTGTTCTTCATTTTCTATTAATAATTCCTTGAGGTGTGACATTAGGATGTTAATTTGTGTTCATTCTGTCTTTTTGATGTAGCCATTTAAGGATATGAATTTTCCCCTTAATACTGCTTTTTTTGTATCCCATAGATTTTGGAAGCTTGTATACTCTTTTTCATTCTGTTTGAAAAAATCTTTTGATCTCCATCTTAATTTCATCACTGACCCAAGGATCATTAATCAGCAGATTGTTTGACTTCCATGACTTTGTATAGATTTGGGAGTTCCTCTCAGAATTGATTTCTAGTTTTACTCCACTGTGGTCTCAGTAGGTACATGGTATTGTTTCTGTTTTTATGAATTTTCCGAGACTTGTTTTGTGGCCTAATATATGATCTATCTTGGTGTCCCATGTGCTGATGAGAAGAATGTATATTCTATAGTTTTGGAGTAGAATATTCTGTACATACCTATTAGGTCCATTTGTTCCAGAGTCTCATTTAAGTCCTATGTTTCTTTGTTGACTTTCTGCTTCAATGATCTGTCCAGTTCTGTCAGTGGAGTGTCAAAGTTTCCAGTTATTATGATGCTGCTGTTTATTTCTTTCCTTAGATCTAGTAGAATCTGTATTATGAATCTGAGAGTTCCTATACTAGGTGCATATATATTTAGGATTGTGATATATCATTGCTAAATTGCTCTATCATTTATAATGACTGTCTTTGTATGTTTTAACCATTGTTGATTTAAAGCCTATTTTATCTCATATGAGAATAGCTACTCCTGCTCGCTTTTCGTTTACATGTGTGTGGAGTATTTTCTTCCATCCCTTTACCTCGAGCCTATGAGAGTCCTTGCTAGTTAGATGGGTCTTATTGTTTTGTTTCTCCTGGATGCCACTGTTTTATAAGAGCTATGAGCTTTCAACTTTCAGGTGTTTTAACGCTGGTAGGTATCGATTGTTCTATTCCATTTATAGAGTACTTTTGAGGATTTTCTGTAGGGCAGGTCTAGTGATGACAAACTCTCTTAGTATTTGCTTGTTTAGGAACAACTTTATTTCTCCTTCATTTATGAAACTTAGTTTTCCAGGTTACAGAATTCTTGGATGGTAGTTATTCTGTTTAAAATACTAAAAATAAGGTCCCAATCCTTTCTGGCTTCCTCTGCTGAGAATTTTATTGTTTGTCTGATGAGTTTCCTTTGTAAGTTGGTTGTTGTTTTCATCTTGCAGCTTGTAGAATTTTCTCCTTCACTTCGATGGGCTAGACTAATCACTGTGTGTCTTGGTGATCTCCTAGTGGCTATGAATCTTTCAAGTGTTTGATGACCATCTTATATCTTGATATCTAAATCTCTGACAATACCATGGAAATTTTCTTGAATTATTCCCTTAAATAGGTTTTCCATGTTTTTTGCTTTTTCTTTTTCTCCCTTGGGGATACTTATGATTCTTATACTACCTCATTTTACATAGTTCCATATTTCTCTGAGTGATCACTGAGTTTCCTTTATTCTTTCTTCTACATCTTTAACTGATTGGGTTACTTTGAAAGCCTTGTCTTCAAGCTCTGAAATTATTTTTCTGCTTTGTCTAATCTGTTAAATCTTTCTTGTGTATTTTGAAATTCTCTAAATGACTCTTTCTTTTCTTTTAGTTCTAGTACATCTTTTCTTATGTTGTCTTTCTCTTTAGAGAATTTTTCATGCATGTCCTGCATTATTTGTCTTCTTCGTGTTGATTTTCAACTTTCTCATCAATCTCATTCACCTTATTTGCCATCCATATTATGAATTCCATATCTGATATTTTGACATTTCTTTCAGTTTGGGATTTGTTGCAAGGGACCTGTTTTGATCCTTTGAGCATGTTGAAACAGCTTGTTTTTTCATGTTGCCAGAGATCTTATTCTGGTTCTTTCTAATCTGAAACCCCTTCTTTCAGCCCAAGACAGTTAAGCTTGTGGGGCACCTGTTCTCTGCTATGAACTTTCCTACTTAATGAAAAGAAGAAGATGTCCCTGGATGGTGCACTTTTGTCCTACTCTGTAAGATTGACCCACAATAAAAAGGCAAATGCACTCAAAGCCTGCAATGCAGTTGTTCTCCTGCCTTGTCCTGTTCCCTCGTGGTTGCCATAGTCCACGCCAGTGCTTGGGCGATATTCATGCAGAGTGATGGGTTAGTCCTCAAGCCATTGTTTGAAGCTCAGTTGGAGGGCTGGGTAGGTCCCTCTCCACAGAGAAGGGTGGCATGAAAGTTTGCTCTGCACACGTCTCCCCACTGCTATAGCAGTGATGTCTGAGTGGGGATGGTGTTTGTGGGTGTCAGGGCTGTGGGCACCCACTCCATCAAGGTCCAGGTGCAATGGTGGCACTGCTGTGGACAGGGCCATGGAGGCATATGGTGTGTGGTGGGCAAGGTCGCTGCAGCACAGCAGCACCATGGCACATGGGGAGCGAGACCGTGACGGCAGCCAAAGAGCAGGGCATGATGGCTGGGTGGCCCTCAGTAGGCGGGGTCACTGAGGCATGTGGAGCCTTGGCAGCTCATGGGGGGCAGGGCCGCCGAAGCACACAGAACTGTGGGCAAGTTAAAGTGGATGAGGCTTTTTCTCCACGCAGGACTGGCAGCAACAGCTGCTACGGTGCTACTCAGGGGGCAGCGGTGGCAGCACTATCCAGATGGCAGTGGCGAATGCTGCAGGCCATAGGCACCTACTCTGCTCAGATTCCCTGGTGGCAGGGGTGGAAGGGGCACAGTACCCAGTCACAGGGCATGTGAAGGTGCCTGCCCTCTCTGCTCTCTCCCCCACTGGGTGGGGGTGACGAAGAAGAGGTGGCTACAGTGGAGCTGGCCCTGTATAGACTAGACCCTCTGGGGCCCAGAGCTCAGAATAGTGTCAGTTGCATTGACCCGGGATTGGAAGGCGGAAGACCCAGCTGTGCTAGCTCTCCGTGCAACACTGCAGCAACCTGGTCACTCTGGAGGCCTGCCATGGTTGGGGGTGAGGCCCTCTGCGGCTTGGGCTGTAGCGTCAGCAGGGGAGTGTGGGGCCCTGGGGTTCTCTTCTCTGATCCTTCCTCTCACACGGGCATCTTCCCAGGTACCTTCTGGTCCTGCTGCGGGTGCACTCAGCTTCCTTCTCCTTCACTGTGGGTGTCTCTAGTCACTTTTCTGATGATTCACAATGCTGCCCCTAAGACAGTCCGTCTACCTGTAACTTCCGATTCTCTTCTTGAGAGCAGCGTGTGCAGCCTGTTTCCGGTCTGCCATCTTGGCCCCCTCCTCTCAGTGATTTTGGTATTTTCTAAATATGCAATGTGGGGCATGCCTGTATTTTCAACCCAGAAAATGTTCTTTACATATGTTTATTTACTGCATGTTCCCTTTTCACTGTGCTGTGCTTAATTTCTTTAGATTGTTATTAAATGTCAAAAGAACTGATCTCTTTGGGAACCACATTACATAGTAACAAACTAATATAGCTGATAATAGCAAATATGTTGCCATAGCACATAGCTGTATAGCACACACTGTATGCCAGGCATTGTTTTAAGGGTTTTACACACATTTACTCAATTAATCCTCACAATAATCTTATACAATTAATCCTCACAATAATCTTATAAGTAGATACTATCATTATCCCAATCTTACAGGTGATGAAATTGAAACACAGGGAGGAAAAGTGGCCAAGGCAGTCTGCAAAGCTGACTGCTGGAACTAGACACAACAAGTGCACAATTTTTTTTAAGTAAAATGAGTTATTGCCTACAGATCTACATATGCAATAAAGCCCCGTACCTCAAACATGAAGAATTTTCCAGTTAAGTAAAATCTTATGCTAAGTATGTTATATACAATATTATTAGATACCATGCTCTGACGTTAAACATTGCAGTTTTGTTCTCTTTCTATTATGTATAAAAAAGCAAGGCAAAGGGAAGCAGAATTTTTAAAAAGTGGTTTATTGGGTGCTCAGAGACATAAGCAATGCAGTAAAAGGAGTGGCCTAGAACAGCTAGGAAGTCTCAATTGCTTTGGGTTACGTCTTCCAGCTCACATGTTATTGTTTATAGTCTCCAACATCTTACCTACCTGTGTCAGAACTAAATGCCATGTACTATCCTTCTATGATTAAAGTTTTCAGTGTGTTATTGTGTCTTTGCATATTTACATTGTGGAGCTGTATAAACTCATCCTGATTCTTTCTTTCCTCAAAGATCATAATACGTTTTGGTTCTTTTTACAACAATGCTCTTATAACCACCTTTGCTAGAAAACATTGATTCCATAGCTTTGCTTGTATGCATAATTATAAACTTAAAATTCTCAGTATGATTTTGAATGATCAAGTCTAATAACCCTGTTTATGCTAAAGATTTAACTTATTTTTATAAGTATGTTTTTAAAGCATATATTCCTATACTTCAGTGAGGAAAATGCATCATGTTCCAAAAAATATTTCAACATGGTCTTACTGGCTATGTTTTTCTTTTAACAGCATCTTTGAACATTGCCAGTGAGCAGACGGATGTAGAAACAATTAACAGCAGAAAAGAACAGACGGGCTCTGAATTCAAAGACTTCAGCCTGCAGGTAAGGACAGACTCGCGGTTTACCAAGCCTAGACCCATATTCTGGAACAGCAGGTAGAGAGATGACATGATTCGGAAAAAGAAGCAGAAGGGGACATTTTTATTTTAAATAAATGGTAATTTTACAAAGGTAGTATCTCCAAATTAGTGATGGACATGTACCAAATTAATTCATTTAAGAGAATTGGCTGGCATATTTTCAGTCTCTATTTTGCTTCTATTTTCCTCCTTCTTAGAAGCATGAAAATCGAATTCTATTTTACCCTGCTGATTTTTTGACATTTTCCATTTGGCAAAAAGGAATTTCTCTCCCTCTCTGGTGTTTCTAATGGACCTGAAACCCATGTGATTAACATGGCTTCCTTCCTCACCCTAGCCTTGGCATCAATATCACTTTCAAATTAATGTGTACATCTCCTGAGAGCAAGTGCTAATTTCGGGGAGCTCTAGCTAAAAAGCTATTATAAATGGCTACCCTTATTGGGCATGAGATCTAAGAGGCAAAGAAAATATTTTTGGTGCTTGGATTTTTGCCTTTAAATTAGTCAAATTAAAATTATGTTATTGGAATATCAAGATCAAGTTATGAACTTTTTCTTCTTTTGGGGGCACTGCTTCCCCTGACTTAGCACAAATAAGCAATATTTCAAGCTTTCTAACTGTGCTGCATATTAGTATCACCTGGGGAAATTTTCAACCCAAAAGTATCAGTACCAAGACACTACCTTCTCATCAGAGAGTCTCATCAATTGTTTTGGAGTAATACCTGGCATTTAATAGTTTTTCAAAAGTTCTCTGAAGTTGAGACTAATGTATGATACAACCAGGATTTAAATCCTAGGCTTACTCTATTTAACCTCATTTTAGTTTTAAAAACTAAAATGTTTTTAAAAATCATTGGAAAAATAAATTATTTGGGATGCTTAAACCATATAAAATATTTCCATTTAACTAAAAATTCTTTACCAAGCAAGGTAAGGCAGTTGTTCTGGTCCATTTTTGTGCTGTTTAACAGAGTACCTGAGACTGGGAAATTTATATTGAACAGAAATTTATTGGCTTCCAGATCTGGAAGTTGGGAAGTCCAAGACTGAGGGGCTGGCATCTGGCAAGTGCCTTCTCAGGCACAATAACACACTGCGTCATCTCATGGTGGAAGGGCAAAGAGAAGGCAAGAGAGGGCAAGATATTAAACTTGCAGCCTCAAGCCCTTTTATAATTCAGCCTTCATCTGTTCATGAGGGTGGAGCCCTGACGACCCAAACACCTCCCATTAGGCCCCACCTCCCAACGCTGTTGCCTTGTGGATTAAGTTTCCACCACATGCTTTTTAGATGACATATCCAAACCATAGCAGTGATCACGCTGTTTTAACATTTCATGCTTACCAAAATTCAATTTAAAGACAGAAGCTTAGAATCAGTTCTCTTAGAGTAATCTTTCTTTCTGTTAATTCTCACAACCAATCTATTAGTAAATTAAAATATGCTCAGACCCTGATCACTTCGCAGCACATCCACTACAACTGCCCTTGTTCAAGCCACCGTCCTCTCTTGCCTTGAAAACTCCAAGGTGTCTCACTGGTCTCCTTTTTCCACTACTGCACTCCTACAAAATGATTCTTTAAAAACAAAGGTCAACCCATGCCATCACTCTGTGCAAGACTTTCAGATGTCTCCCACCGAATACAGGCCTTTTATTTAGATCCTTGCATTGTCTATTCCCCCTGCCTGGAATGGTCTTCCCAGATATCTGCATGGCTGATCCTCTCACTGCCTTCTTCTTTTCTTGAATGTCATCTTCTCAACAAGGTCTACTTACCTTGTAACTCTTCCCCTACTTCAACAAGGTCTACTTAAATTGTAACTCTCCCCTTAGTCCACTTTCCTTTTTCTTTTTCTGTAACACCTAATTAATATTTTAAGTTCTGTATAATTTTATTATTACTTTTATTGTATATTGTCTCCCCCTTTTAGAATATGAGTTCCATAAGATCAGAGACCTTTTTTCATTGTGTTCATTGATCTCCTTCAAGGGACTGAATCAGTGTGTGGCACATGGTAGGTGTCATAAAATAAGAATTATTGAATGAATCAGTGACTGAATAAATACAGGCGAAATCTGCAGGATCATGCTTTCTAATGGTAATTCATAATTTCTTTTAAAACATGGTAATATCTTTTTTATAGGACTATTGGTATGTTTTTAATTAGTTTTACATCCTAAACACACTGTTCTGGGTGCTTCAATACTCCTGACAGCCTCCTTAGGCTCCAAAAGTTTTTATACAGAGAAAGAGATATACAAAATAATCAATTTCAGTATGGAGAGGGCATTCCCATAAAACTCTCTCTTCATCTCTAAAATTATTGTCATTTCTTCCATGTAGACACAACTTTCCACTCTATCTTCATATTTACTTTATAAAATAAACTTATTCCACTATATATGAAACAACTTCCTTGTCTTCCATTATTCCTCATTAGGAAAGTGACAAATCAGAAGTTTTTATCATGGCTTTATATAATTTCTAAATCTGTAATTTCACCAATTAAAGTAGTCTGATAATATATCTTAGCTAATCCAAAAGAATTTTAGAAGTTAAGAACTTCCAATACAAATGAATTCTACGTCTTTTCTCCTCCTCAATGATAAATGTTATTTTTTTGTTTTGAGTTAATTTTTTTCATTTGTCATTTAATTTAACAAATAATTTCTAGTGTTTCTAATTCAGTGACCAACTCAACCATTGTTTTCACCTAAGTACCCTGATTAGATGCATAATTAAGGGGGGGGAGTGGAGTAGACACATTTTAAAAAAAATAGGAAGATGGAAATAGCAGCCTCCTTCTAATAGACACACTTGCTCAGACTAGTTCTAAATGTTACTGTCTTGAACTACAAAGCTTGTCATTGTTGGAAATACCAGACCTGGGAACACATCTCAGCTCCATCACATTCTACCTGTGTGACACTGGAAACATTAATTCTGTACCTATCATAATCTCCTATATCTACAAAATGACACTAATACTTCACAAATTATATTAAAATCCTGTAAAGCACATACCACATCATTAGCCAATAGTGAGTGATTACCAAATCATAGTTATTAGTAAGTTCGTATAGCAAAGGAAAAATAAAAAGAGAACCCAATATTTTCTATCTGTAACATCATTCAATTGAGAAAAAGTAATTCTTGATGATAAAGGTTCAGCAATAACACTTTACTAGTGAAGAAAGCAACCTATCTCTAATGCAGCTGGTCTCTTTATTAGGGTTGAAATCATGTATTCTATATTCTAGAGAGAATGCATGATTAAGATGAGGGTGAATTCTCTTGCTGTGTCCCCATATCACCTGGATCTAGTCTTTCCCCTTCCCCATACTCGTCACACTCATAATTACACAATTCACCTAACTAACTCTACCACTTCCCTGTAAACTGCAGGACAGTGTAAAGGGCTTGTCCTGCTAATCACTGGATCCCCAGCTCACAGTACAGAGCCTGGGACATGTTGGAAACTCAACAGATTTTTTCTTAATCACAATGCAATCAGTAAGAAATTTGCAATTGGTGTTTCACCTCCTCCATTAAGTATATTCCTAAACATTTAATTTTCTTTGATGCTATTATGAAAGGTATTGCATCTTTGATTTGATTTTTGGCTTGACTGTTATTGGCATTTGTGAACACCACTGATTTGTGTACATTGATTTTGTATCCTGAAACTACTGAATTCATTTATCAATTGCAGGAGTCTCTTGGTTGAATCCTTGGGATTTTCTAGATATAATATCTTGTCCACAGCAAAGAGTGAGAGTTTGACCTCTTCTGCCCCCATTTGGACATCCTTAATTCCCCTCTCTTGTCTGATTACTCTGGCAAAGACTTACAGCATTATGTTGAACAGAAGTGGAGATAGTGGGTAACCCTCTCTGGTTCCAGTTCTAAACAGGAATGCTTTAATTTTTCCCTGTTCAGTATGATATTGGCTGTGGGTTTATCATATATGGCTTTAATAATTTTAAGGTATGTCCTGTCTATGCCTAGTTTGTTAACAGTTCTTATCAAAAAAGTGTGCTGGATTTTGTCAAATGCTTTTTCTACATCTACTGAGAGAATCTTATATTTAATGAAGGAGGTGAGAGACCTGTATAGGGAGAACTATGAAACACTGAGAAAAGAAATTGTAGAAGTAAATAGATCGAAAACCCTACCATGCTCATGGATTGTTAGAATCAATATTGTTAAAATGTCCATACAACCTAAAGTGATCTACAGAATTAATGCAATCCCTATCAAAATACCATCATCACTCTTTACAGATCTAGAAAAAATAATTCTACACTTTGTATGGAACCAGAGAAGACTTTGTATAGCCAAAGCAGTCTTAAGCAAAAAGAACAAATTGGGAGGCATCAGTCTACCAGACTTCAAGCTTTACTACAAGGCTATAGTAACCCAAACAGCATAGTACAGGCACAAGAACAGACAAATAGACCTTTGAAAGAGGACTGAGAGCCAAGATATAAAACCATCCTCATATTGTCATCTAATCTTTGACAAAGCAGACAAAAATATACATTTGGGGAAAGAATCCATATTCAATAAATGGTGCTGGGAAAACTAAGATTGAAATTGGATCACCTCTCACAAAAATCAACTCACAATGGATAACGGACTTAAACCTAAGGCATGAAACCCTAAGAATTCTAGAAGAAAATGTTGGGAAAACTCTTATAGACATCAGCCTAGGAAAAGAATTTATGAAGAAGACCCCCAAAGCAATAGCAGCAGCAACAAAAATAAATGGGACGTGATCAAATTAAAAAGCTTCCCACACAGCCAAGGAATCTATCAGTACAGCAAATAGACAACCTACAGAATGAGAGAAAATATTTGCATTCTACACCTCTGATAAAGGGCTGATAACTAGACTCTATATAGAACTTTAAAAAATTAACAAGAAAAAAGTCTAACAACCCCATCAAAAAGTAGACAGAGGACATGAACCAAAACTTTTGAAAACAAGAGAGAATAATGGCCAGCAAACATATTAAAAAAGTGCTCAACATCTCTAATCATTAGGAAAACGCAAATCAAAACACAATGAGATATCACCTAACTCAAGTGAGAATGGCCTTTATCAAAAAGTCCCAAAACAACAAATGCTGGCATGGATGTGGAGAGATAGGAACACTCCTACACTGTTGGTGGGACTGCAAATTAGTACAACCCCTGTGGAAAGTACTTTAGAGATATCTCAAAAAGCTAAAAATATAAATATCATTTGATCCAGCAATCTCACTACTAGGCATCTACCCAGAGGAAAGAAAGGCATTCTATGACAAAGACATCTGCACTTGAATGTTTGTGGCAGCACAATTCACAGTTGCAAAGATGTGGAAACAACCCAAGTGCCCATCAATATATGAGTGGATTAATAAAATATGGTATATGTATACCATGGAGTACTACTCAACTACAAAGAATGTAGTGATCTAGCACCTCTTTTATTATGCTGGATAGAGCTGGAGCCCATCCTTTGAAGCAAGGTATCACAAGAATGAAAAAACAAGCACCACATGTACTTGCCATCAAATTGGTACTAACTGATCAACACTAAGGTGCCCACATGGTAGTAATATTCACTGGGTGCCGGTTAGGTGGCAGGGGGGTGGGTAAATTCACAACTAATGGATGCGGAGCACACTGTATAGGGGAAGGGCATGCTTGTAGCCCTGACTAGTAGAGACAAAGACATTATATGTAACCAAAATGTTTGTACCCCCATAATATTCTGAAATTTAAAAAAGAAAGAAAGAAATTTGTAATTTGACTTTGGAAGGTCTATATACATTTTATAGTATAGCCTAAGGCATCTTTAGGCTTCTACATCAATTAAGAAAGAAGCTAAAAAGTACATTTAGGAAATTTATTCAGAAAAAACATTTTGGTGCAAATTTCCTGGAAAACAAAGCAGACCATTTGTTACTGCTTTAAAATTTTCAGTGAATTTGTTATATCTCTTGGGATTTTTTAAATTTAAATTTATTTGCTTTCTTTCATTTTGTTTCTCAGGAAATGGCCAAAAATACTAAAGAAAATTCTTTTAATTAATTAAAAGAAAATTATTCTTTTAAAAATAGTGTCACCATCATTCTTCAGAGTAACAGTTTCCATTTTCTTAAATTCTTTGGACTGTCCTATGGATTCCTTAACCCCCAATGTGAGGATTACTAACCCATAACATATTGCTACAAGTGAATGTTGAAAATGAATTCCTTCTATACACAGTGGCAAGAACAGTAAAGGCAAAGGATTCTCTATGCTTTTTCTCAGCTCATTGCTTAGCTCTGATATGGTACTGTTGATTTTAATCTTCCTTCCTCACGTAACATTTTGTAAATCAACTAAGTACATTCCGAAGGGGTGTGTGTGTGTGTGTGTTTTCCAGAGCAACCCAATGCTAATCTTGGCTATCCTAATGTTCTTTCATTTGGATGCTTTCGATTAAAACCATTGCAAAGCACAAATGTGGATTGCCAGCAAAGGTGACCTATCTTTTATATTAGATTACAACCTTGTATCTATAAAAATGAAAGTTGCCTTTGAGCATTACTGTCCTAAACCTACATTAAAAGAGCCAGATGCTTCTCCAGCATATTGCTGGTCAAGACTTAAGATTTAATTAGGCATTTACAGGGACGGATTCAAGGGTCTCCCTGTTGGTGCAAATTGTCCCTATGCTGCTACTTACTGGTTGCAGTTTCCATTGTTAAAAAAAAAAAAAAGATACCAACAAAATAACCAGTATTCATGGTGAAGAAGGTCATTTAACACAGACGTGAAATATTTTGTTTTGCCAGTTCATGTGGCCTTACTATTTTTAGAATCCGGTGATATCAACCCTTGGTTTCCCAGAGAGCTCTAGGCAGGTGGATACCTGGTTGGGATGGCTGAAAGCGAGCAGCTCCAGCCAGGTCACCGCTTCACAGTGTCCCCTGCCAGCTGCATGGCCATCTTCCCGCCAACCACACGTTCACGGCGGCCACCTCCTGGTGCTCCCAGCTGCCTTGCGACAGCCCCTGCCAGTCATGCCCTGGGGCCTCTGCCAGCTCCACAGCAGTCCTGCCTGCCACATGGCAGCCCCTGCACCCTGGGCAGCAGTTCGGCTGTCACATGCGGAAAACTTATTCCGTAGGTTGCCTGAAATTAACTTTCCCACAGAGCCTCTTTTCTTTGAGCTCCATGTTTGTAAGAAGTGCAGTTTAATTTCCTTCTTTTAGACAGTTTGCATATTTTACGTGAAAGGATTCTTTCACTGGTCTGCTGAGATCCTCTCACGATCACAAGATTTTCTTCTCACCCTTTTGACCACAATTCCCTTGAATTTAAGATCATTGAACAAAAACACCTAAAGCTGAGATTGGAATCCAGTTTTGAACGAAGTATAGGAACTTTAAATAATCCTCTTCTAGGGTATGTAAAAAGGCATAAATTAGCCTGAGAAATATCAGAATCATAACTTCCTCATTTTGAAGTCACCAGAATATATCAATTCAGGCAGGGTTCTCTAAATTTTGTAGCAATCGACTGCTACAAAAAATAATCGGGGGAAAAAAACCCAAATTATAATTTAATGACTATTATGCTGTAAGAGGTAAGTATATTGGAGAGAGAGATACAAAAATGCTTAAGACATGGTTCTGCCCATAAGTGGCTCGCAATTTAATTTGTGATTGAAGTAGAAGCATTTGAGATAACATGTTCCAGGGTACTGCAACGCCAAAAGACAAGCGCATGGTTCACTGTGTGCTGTATACGACGGTGTGTGCATACACAGCTCTACGTGTGGCACATAATAATCACCTAATAAATATTTTCAGTACATTTTCTGTTCCTCTTCTCTAATTAATCTAAATTGGATTTCTGTAACTGTTTTGTTTTCAGAAGGAGAAAGAAGTCATAAGATTATTAAATGCTTATTAGTGTCTTCATCTAAAGTTCATCATGTCTGTTATTTTACCATTTTCTATGATGTTAATCTCTACCTTTGTTTTTTCCTGCTCTAACAAAATATCTGAGACTGGGTAATTTGTAAAAAAGAGAAATTTATGTTCTCAGAGTTCTGGAGGCTGAGAAGTCCAAGATCCAGGTGCTGGCCTTTGGAGCCTGTTGAGGGCTGCTGTCTGCTTCCAAGATGGCACCTTGTTGCTGTGTCCTCCAGAGAGGACCATACTGTGTCCTCACATGGTGGAAGGTGGAAAAGCAAGAAGGCCAAACACTGTGTGAAGCTCTTTTTATAAGAGCCTCAATACCATTCATGAGGGGGAGCGAGCCTGCATGGCTCTTAATCACCTTAAAGACCCCACCTACAAATGCTGTATCACATTGGCAACACCTGAATTTTGGAGGGGACACATTCAAATCATAGCATTTCCCTTTCCCAGTTTTCCTCTAGTTGTTTCAGAAAAAGA
>CAUYRT010089744.1:0-26290 GCA_963574885.1 Lepilemur ruficaudatus
GGCTCAGGCGATCCTTCTGCCTCAACCTCCCAAGTAGCTGGGACTACAGGCATGCACCGCCATGCCCGGCTAATTTTTTCTATATATTTTTAGTTGGCCAATTAATTTCTTTCTATTTATAGTAGAGACAGGGTCTCGCTCTTGTTCAGGCTGGTTTCGAACTCCTGACCTTTAGCGATCCACCTGCCTCAGCCTCCCAAAGTGCTAGGATTACAGGCGTGAGCCACCGCGCCCGGCCTCCAGCTGATTATTTTCTAAAAAACTATTTCCTTCTTGCCTACCGCCCTATTGCTAAGCTAGCATCCCTACAGGAGAGGAGCAGGTGTGGGAAATGGCCAAGAGATGGAATCTGTAAGGGGGAGAGTTAGGGTCCCTGGAGACATCTGTTGGGAGAATTTGAGAGTCAGGAGAGAGCACAGGACATCAGACCCTGCAGGCCTCTCAGTGTGAAATTCAGAGAAGGCAATCATCTACCACGGGGGTTGGCAGATGCTCTGGGTGGGACTCCCCCTTTGCTACTTTACTGGCTGCTCTGTGTGGTAATAAAGGGGGCAGAAGACAGCCTTCCTGTCTCCAGGGAGTGGAGACCTTCATTTCCCAGCATGGAGCTGAGATGGGTATTACTGGGCACATGAACCTGGTGTTTTGCACTTAGCATCATGGGCCCTAACTTCTAGAGTAATGCTGATTACATTTTTGTCCTTGGAATCCTCATGTTTCCAAGGGCTCATATGCCAGGAGCACCTTAGTTTGTGAGCCAAAGACCCAGACCATGCACTGGGAGAGAAGGAGCCAGTGGGCCTCTGAGGGAACTCGGGCAAGGCCAGGGCAGGGAATTTGACCCACATTATGAAGTGAGCCTGGAGCACACTTACGGTTTTGCCACCTTTGCCAATCACCCGGCCAGCTGTGGAAGACGGCACTCTGATATGGGCTTCCAGCTTCACTTCTTCTTTTGGGTTAAAGAAGTTTTCTTCTTTCAGTTTTCCAAAGATCCGTCCCTGGGCCTGAGAGAGCAAGACATGACTGGTGACTCTCAGAGTCAGCTGCCAGCCAACCCACTTCACCTGTGCTGCTAAGGGAACCAACAGTCCAGGCAACTAGATACCCCCTTCCCAAGCTCCCCAGGGCCAGGTACCAGCCTCAGCGCTTGCAGACCTGGTGGGCGCCACTCCTGCCATGAACAACTGCACTTTGAAAAGTGTGCATGGGCACTCTTGTGTTTTCATGGTTTGTACCTCCAGGAGGCTTTCTAAATATTGGAGTTAGGAAGACAGGTGAGGGGATAGAACTCTATGTTTTATTTCCATATCCCTAGCACCTGTAAATGTCTGCTTGACTGACTGAATTTGTTCAGGGAATCCTTTTTTTTTTTTGAGACGGAGTCTCACTCTGTTGCCCGGGCTAGAGTGAGTGCCGTGGCGTCAGCCTAGCTCACAGCAACCTCACACTCCTGGGCTCAAGCAATCCTTCTGCCTCAGCCTCCCTAGTAGCTGGGACTACAGGCATGTGCCACCATGCCCGGCTAATTTTTTCTATATATATTTTTAGTTGGCCAATTAATTTCTTTCTATTATTAGTAGAGATGGGGTCTCGCTCTAAAAGCGAGAGCTGGTTTCGAACTCCTGACCTCGAGCGATCCGCCTGCCTCGGCCTCCCAGAGTGCTAGGATTACAGGCGTGAGCCACCGCGCCCGGCCTGTTCAGGGAATTCTTAACTCCTACCACGATATAATAGGTTCAAACCTCTGGTTATTAAAGGATGAAGGTGAGGGTGATGGTGATGAGATTTGATGAGCCTGATCTTGCTCGTTGATGCCTTCAAAGCCAGATTAACCAAGAGGCTACTGTTCCTTTTTTTTTAACTTAAAAAAATTGAGATATAATTCATATAATCTAAAATTCATCGTTTTACAGTATACACTTCAGTGGTCACTATGTTGTACAACCACCACCACGGTCTACCCAGAACATTTCCATCCCATTCCCTGAAATAAAAACCTGGTACCTATTAGCAGTTAGTTCCAATTCCTTCCTACCCCTACTGCTTGGCAACCACTAATCTACTTTCTGTCTCTATGGATTTGCCTATTCTGAATACTTCATATAAATGGAATTATATTATATGTGGTCTTTTGTGTCTTTTCTTAATTAGCACAATGTTTTCTGGGTTCCTCCATGTGTAGCACGCATCAGTACTTCATTCCTTTTTATGGCTGAATAATATTCTATTGTATGGAGATACCACATTTTGTTTGTCTACTCATGAGTTGAAGGGCTATTGTTTTTGAATGGTTTTGAATGTGTTGATTTTTTTTCAAGAAATTATTTTATTTTCCATGCTGTAGAAGACAGAGAACTTTGAAATAGACGAGAATGAAAAACAAAATCGAAGAACAGTCATTCAAAGACCTTGCCATGAAAGTAGGAAAGCTTTTGCATAAGAGTATCAAGTCTAGGCACTAAATATAAAGCTGTTCTACTACCATTCACAGAACATTCCCATTACCTTAATATTCCCTTAATTTTTTAGCTTTTTTTTAATTCAAAAAATATTTGAATTCATGGAAGGCCTAAACTGGATAGTGTGCTATATGCACAAAAGGGGTGAAATCTAGGGCTTACTCTCAATCAGGTTGTAATTTTATTCTCTAGTCACTAGGAATAACAATATTTTATAAGATTTCTGCCTGTTGGAATTTTGAGCCAAAGGTGAACAGGCTGACATCCCCTTCTGTAGTTCTCAGATGATTTCAAGAATTGATCTAATTCCTCTGATACCTTAGGGCCTATAAAAATTTCACTTAAGTCAAATCCAGTGACTGCTGCAGGAGCTGTCATATAAAAGTACACTGTTTTTAAAAATCACTGTTATGTAGGGAAAATAAATAGCAATACAAATGCTTTGTACTATTTTATTTAGGTCCCAAATAATCAGGAAACAGTCATCAAAAGATAACCTATGCTCACTGGTCGTGGTGGCTCACGCCTATAATCCCAGCATTTTGGGAAGCTCAGGCAGGAGGATCCCTTGAGATCTGGAGCTTGACCCGCTCTCTACAAAAACCAACCAACCACTAATTAGCCAGTGGGGAGGCACATGCGCCTCTAGTCCCAGCTCTTCTGGAGGCTGAGGCACCAGGAACCAGGAACCAGGATCGCTTGAGCCCAGGAGTTTGAGGTTGCAGTGAGCTATGATGATGCCACAGTCCTCCAGCCCAGGCAACACAGCAAGACTACCTCTCAAAAAAAAAAAAAAAAAAAAAGAAAGAAAAGAAAAGAAAAAAAAAATCCTATGCTTAACTCCATTTTTTCAGGTTTCAAGAGAAAGTTTTTACGGAGACACTCCTTCTGTTGGCAAAAATCCATTAAAGGAGCTTACTGCTATAAGAGAGATGCCCCATTTTGTAAACAGTTTCAAATAAGATTCCAAATACATTTTGGAAATATATGGAGTGTCGCACAGCTCAACAATCCATAGCCTTCCATTTTCCACCCACTGCATGCCTCTCTCCGTGAATTTGACCCACCATCAAAACTTACAAGTGTGCTCCTGCCCACGAATAGCAAGTAAATGATCTGCCAAAATTCAAAATTCAACCTTGAAGTGTGTTTTCAGAGTCTTCTTCTTTAGTAGTAAGTTTAACTGGTATTTAGCTTCCTCCAGAGGCCCCGAAGCACACACAGATCCGCCCCCACAGGAAAGCCCCCCACACCCAGTTCCCACACTCCTTGAGACTGCCGAGGGCACCCACATGTATTGATTTTATCTCTCAGCTAAATTTTAAATATTTTTAATGATAACGATTACACTTTTATAAATAAATATGTCTCTTTTAGAAAATTCAGGTTACAATTTTCATAGAGCAGTAAAAAGAAACAAAAACAAAGTAAAACAATACACCTCACCAAGGAACTTCCAACAAACCATGCTATTTCACTCCTTAATGCCCCATAGCTTGAAGGATAGGAACGACTAAAAGAGTCTGAGACATCCACCCTCAAAACCATGGCAAAGGGACTGGATCAGAGATATGCCAAAGAGGTGCCACTTGAACTGGGTACCGACAAATGATCCACTTTCCCATAGGAGACAAGGGAAAGAGGGCTTCCCAGCAGGGGGCAAATGCGTAGAAGCAACAGCCCAGAGGTTGGGGAGACAGGGCGAGTCTGAGACCAGTGAGCAGCAGCAGGAAGAGAAATGGAGGTTGGGCATCCCAACAAGAGCCTTGAACATGCCTCGGTGGTGGCTGCCCCATGACCAGAGCCTGCACTGGGCACAGGGCAGCCACTGAGTGGCCTTTGGCACTGACCTTGAACTGGGCTTCAGGTGGCCCGGTGATGATGACCATCCTTTCGCTGACGTCTGGGCCTTCTGCTGGGGCAATCTGCAGTTCAGAAGGAAAGAGGAAGATGCTTGCTGATGCTTGGCTGCATCCCAAGTCCCTCTCTCTTGTCTGAGTGGATGGCACACACATGAGCAAGAGATTATAGGGCTTGCTTCGGCCTTTGCACCTGGGGCTCTCTCTGACACTATGCTGCCTCCGCCCTGGGTCTTAGGAAGTCATGACCATAAGGCCCAGTATCAAATTTGGGAGTCTGGCCACCCAGAGAGTCAGAAGCAGGTCAGTAGTTACTGCCTGTCACTGCCCCGAGCACCAACAGGCCTCCTTTCACTAAGACAAGTCTCAAAAAATAAGCAGGGAGTCAATAGCTCTAGGGAAGAGAGGTACAGGCTCCGCCAACCCACCAAGGGCCCAGAGGGAAGGAAAGGCTTGTCCACCTGGGTGTCTAATTGGAGTCTAGCTTGCAGGAAAGGTAACCCTGGCTCTAATTCTCAGCTCTAAGGGCAGCTGATGACGAGCGACAACTGAGTTAGAGCAGGAGTGACTAGGACTGCCTCCTCCACAGCAAATGGGTCATAAGTACAACAGCACCAGAGCAGGAGTGTGGGCACTTCAGTTCCAGTCCTGGCTCTGCACATCCCTCCCCTCCCTGGGCCTCCATCCCCTGAGCTGTGAAGCTCTAAACCTCCTTCTCACTCACTTTCCATGAGTCTGAGTTCTTTCATTACACAACTCAAACAATGGTCTGAGCAAACACTTTTGTCAGAGAGGTCCTTATTACATATTTATTTCTGCATGACCTGCCTTATTCCAAAAAACTTCAAGGTGGCTTTAAAAACAAATACAAAATTAAAACTTAATTAGCAAATTGTGGCAAAATCAGACTTAATTAAAAGTAAAATGACTTAAAAAAACACCAGGTGGGCCACACTCTGTTCTAAACTTTCTAAGGGCAAATACAAAAAAGAAAACATGATCAATTCTAGGGTCAGTGTTCTCAGGCAAAACAAAAATGTCTCAGGGGAGGCGCCATTCTGTTTAGAATGAAACAGAATCAGCCATCAGTGTTGCAGTTATGCATGTGTGGTCTCTGGGTCACTGAGACTTAGTCCTGGGCTCTTCCAGGAAGACCTCCACCTCCACTGGGTTTAATTTTGTCTTCTCTCAGTATGTGCCGTAAGCCACATTCCATCCATGGGCCTCGGGGTCCAGTGTTACTGTGCCAGTGTTATTATGAATACGCAGCCAAGGCTTGCCCTGACCCCCGTCCTGCTCTGGAAGGGTGGACCCCTTCTCAAGATCTGTGAGGAGTCCTCTGGCTTGACGGCTTATTTAGTGGCATGGGATGAATGTGAGACACAGGTGACCAGCAACTGTGCTTCTTGGGGGATGTCCCTTTGCTGCGGGCAGCCATTTCCTGGCAGTGGCCTCAGCCAAAAAACACAGAGCTCAGTGTGTCCAGGGGACTGGCAGGTCACACACAGGCTGGCTCTTGAGACTGCTGGCAGGAACCCCTGCCTCGCCTTTTGAGATCCACAGCTGGTGTGAAACCCAGTCCTTAGTCAAGGAGTTATAATAATAAAGACAGAGCAGACCATGGGCATGGTGGTTCCCAGGTCTCACCACCACCCAAACCGAGAAGGGCAAAAGGCTGATTCACGATACACATTGACCAAATCAGTTCTGCCATTCTTGTCCACTTCCTAGTGACTTGTGGCTACTTTGCTCAAACTCTGAAAAGAAACCTCTCATTGCTCTACTGACCGGCATTTACCAGCATGACAGAAGTCTCAGAGCTACTTATGTACTCCTGCAGTTCTGGAATGGCATTCCACAGGCACGCTTCCTCTGGAGGGGCAGGAACGAGGACCCCACTTTATGACTGAAGCAAATGAGACCAAGAGGTGAGGTGACTGCCAAGATCGCAGGGCAAGCAGGGTTTAGAGTAAGGATCCATAATCGGGTGTCCCTGGCTGACACTGGACTGAATTTTGGGTAGTGTTCGGCAGCCTGCTGACCAGAAGTTCTGCAGGAAAGGCAGGCAACGGGAACTCAACTCTCACCTGTAACCAAAGCATCTCTTGTGGTGCGCCTCCCAGGTCTCCGCTCAGCCCACCCCCACCCCAGCACTCCGCTCCCACAGAGCAGTTCAAAGCTCTCTCCCTGTCCCAGCAGCACCAAATGTGCCCTTAGCTGCGGCCCCTGAAGACTGGCACTGTAGAAACCGGGGGGCAGGGGTGTGGCTCTCTGGAGTTAGTGAGATCATCCATTTTGCTTTAGAGAGAGGTCCTTTCAAAGACCTGGTGAGATAAAGGGAATCTAGCAAAAACCAGATTGACTTTAAAAAGTAGGAAACATCTTTCACAAATACTAGGCTTCCTTGGTTTTCTTTCCTCTTCTTTAATGCTATGGAGAGAGGCAGGAACTGGGGAAGAAGCTTGTTGGAGAAGAAGGTTGTTGGTCCAGCATAAAAAATACCATTTGGGGGTCAGGTGCAGTGGCTCATGCCTGTAATCTCAGCACTTTGGGAGGCCAAAGTAGGAGGATCACTTGAGGCCAGGAGTTTGAGACCAGCCAAGGCAACGTAGCGAGACTTTGTCTCCACAAAAATTTAAAAATTAGCCTGGCACCGTGGCATGTGCCTGTAGTCCTAGATACTTGGGAGGCTGAGGCCGGAGGATTGCCTGACCCCAGGAGTTCAAAGCTGTATGGAGTTCAAGTGAGCTATGATCAGGCCATTGGACTCCAGCCTAGGCGACAGAGCGAGACCCATTCTGTCCTCCTGGTATAGCCCTGCTGTGTCTGCCTCGCATAGAAGCCATGTGCAAAGTGACACATAACCACTCAACCTCGCTGGGACACAGGCCTGTGGGAGTGCTGTGGGAGGAAGCCCAAGGGATTAATACCTCTCTGTGTCTCTTTCTCTCTTCTTATTTTCCCAAAAGCCCTGCTGGGAATGATTCTGGCACAGCAGTCAGGTGCTATGGTTGAAAACCCATTAGACCAGAAGTAGGATAACCTGGACAAATCTTGGCTCTCTCATGCTTTACCTTTGAGGCCTTGGACAAGTCAATAAGATGCTCTGGGCTCCAGATCCTCACAGGCAATAATAAATGAAAAGTTACGGCTGTGGTTAGCCCTAGGAGGTGCTCAGTATCCTAGAGGTCAGTTGAATTTTTATCTAAGAGCCAGTCCTGCCGCTCACATGCCTTGACCATGCTCCTGCACTATCTGAGGCTCCCTCTCCTCAGCTGAATGCAGGGGGATTTGATGAGATGATCCCTCAAGTGCCTTTTGGTTAAAATGGTCTTATTCCATCTGCTGCATGGCATCTCAGGTGGCAAGACTAGACACTGGGAGAGGCCTTAGGGCTACAGCCGGCCCAGTGCTCTCCACACTGTACCCATCCGAGCCGTGGCGCGCGGCCACACCTGCCTAGCAGCGCCTGGGCCAGGGTCTCATCTGTGGCAAGCCTGCTGGATGCAAAGGCCCCCATGTGCCCCTCCACTGCCACCTTGGGGCTCTCAGCCTGTCTGCCCACCCCACAGGTGAGATAAATGAGGCCAGAGGGGGAAAATGATTCACCAAAATAAAATTTGTTCATGCTCTCACTGCAATCCTTGCCCTGTACTGCTCAGAATGTTTTGTTTTTCCCCAAGCACACTTGCTGTGGGAGAAATTCCAACTCTTCCTGGGGAGAAAGTATAAGCATTCTTTCTCTCCAAGTCATGAGACTTTTTGTTCGGAATTCCGGGTTGTCCCATGGTAGCAAATTATTTTGCGTAACAACGGAAACTCTGTTTCCGAAAGTATTTCATGAGGCTTGGGACGCGCTCAGCATTCTGCCCGTGAGTCAGAGCTGATAGCTGAGCTTGGAGCAGGACCAGGGTCGAATAATCCTTCCCTTTCAGCTTCTCTGACGATTCTCCACATTGTGCTCCACAAGCAGGATGTGGGTCTGTCACTACCGCCGCATCTGCACTCACAACCGTTTCCATAAGTCGAGGGGCCTTCCTTCCTGAGCCTCTCCACTTAGGCCCAGGGCTTCTTATCAGGCCATGTCATCAGCTTTTGTTTATCTATGATTTTATCATCACTTTTCGTAGAGTTTTTTATTCCAATTATCTTCTTAAAGTTGAAGGATTTTTGAAATGGAGACTAATGTACTAAGCATAAATTATCACTCTACTCAAGTCCATTCCCGTAGCCTGGGAAATATCCTCAATCTTTCTTTGCTTTATGTTCTTGCGATGTGGAGGACAATGATAATCTAAAGATGATTGCACTGGGTTGTTACTAATATTTTTTTCTTTTTATTTCCTTTTTTTCTTTGTGACAGGGTCTCGCTCTGTTAGCTGGGCTAGAATGTAGTGGTGTCATCATAGCTCAGTGCAGCCTCAAACTCCTGGGCTCAAGCAATCCTCCTTCTTTAACCTCCTGAGTAGCTGGGACTATAGGTGTGCACCACCAGACCCAGCTAATTTTTCTACTTTTTGTAGAGATGGGATCTTGATCTTGCTCAGTTTGGTCTTTGAACTCCTAAACTCAAGTGATCCTCCTGCCTCAGCCTCCCAGAGTGCTAGGATTACAGGCGTGACCAACCTTTTTTCTAATTCAGTTGTTAGTTGAACAGAAAAGGAATAAGAGAAGGAAAAATGAGAGCAGGCAGCGATAGTCCTGGAGGCAAATTTCCTAGATCCTGTGGGATTCTGTCTCTGGATGGTGTAAGAGTTGCCCAGGACTGAGAGAAGGAACAAGGACGTGAGGTGAAGTAGGGTGTGGAAAAGGCTGCAGGCAGCTAGAGGGGCAGCCTTACCTTGATGGAGGCTCCGGCGAATCTTGCCAGCTGTTTGATGTGCGCCCCTTTCTTCCCAATGATGGCGCCCACAGCCTGGGTCGGGATGAAGAGATTCACAATCTCCTGCTCTGGATACTGGGAGGGCAAGACAAGGAGACATCATTCCAACTGGGGCTTCTCTTTCAGGCACTCAACAGTGACCAAGCAACTACCACAAGCCCCATGGTGGGAAGGCCCCGTCATACAAAGAAGGGGCCAAAATGGTGCGTGGGCTTCTCCTGGGGCCTAGCGTTCTGCAGGGTAAAGCTTGAGGAACGCACCTGAACACAGGCAGTGCTGCATGACAAAGTGCAAACTCCTCTGAGCATCAGAATTTGTTGGGTTCAAAAAGCTGTCTGTTCACGGGTTTTCTGTCATATACAAATGTGATATGTACTTCTCCTGTGTCTTCATCCAAAAAATCAAAAAGTTATTAAAACACATCTGGCCTGAGGACAGGATCCTGAGGCACTTTATTAGAGGGAATGGAAAGCTGCCCTGCCCACCGTGTAGCCAGGAGTAGCATCTTCACAAAGCAACTGAACCTGCCCTGACTGGGGAACAGGGGCGAGTCATCCCTCCCGGGACGCTGTAAGGAGAGGGAGGGGCTCCCGGGCAAGGCTGCCAGGGGTCCCGGCTACAGGGGTCTATGGGAATGACACGACCCCATCTGCTAGACTTTGTTCAAAGGTCTTTGGAAACTCTGTTCTTTAGCTCAATACCACCTCCTAACATGACCTCTTAATTGCTCACTGACACCGGCTTCCTGCAGCTCGTGCGATGTGTGGGCATCAGAGGACTGTTCAACGGGAATAGCACCAGCCCTCTGAAGCAGCTCCAACAGACCTGAGCACTGGGTGGTTATGCTCTGAGATGTGACATGCCCAGGACAACCCAGAATATTCACTGGTCGGTCCCTCAAGGGCCAGGTGGGGCCAGTCACAGGAGAGAGAAAAGTGGCAGATGGGGCGAACTGAGTGACACTTACAGAGTGATGATGTGGAAACGGGCTGAACTGGTGATGGGGGTACAGGCTGGAGAAGTATCCGGAGTGGGTCTGCAGCATGAGAGAAACAGTCAGTGAGCGGGGAATCTCAGGGACAGTCACTATACTCATGGAGGCAAGATTTCCCACACGCAGCACAGGCTGTCTGCACCATTAGCTGACTCTCGTGCCCTGTCTACACATCTGTCCCTTTGTGTCCCAGATTCTGCTCCATGTTTCCCCATCAGACCACTGACCAAGATGGCACCTACTGCAGAATAAGCTGAGCCACGCTTGAGGCTTCCTAGGAACTTACCATGGGTGTGACACACTCACACGTGTGCAGATGCATCCACGCACACATACTCTCTTTTAACCTGTCCTCAGGTACAGAGGCAGAGCCGGTGGCTTCTATTTTCTGGGGAATTACAAGTTGTAGATTAAAAGGAACAGAGAGTGCTAGGACAATACCCAGGAGCTATTCAGAAGACACAATGGTGCTCCTGAGGAGATGGTTCAGTCAGCTCCACTGGAGAATTTCAGAAGGAATGGAGCGATTGGGAATGGAAAAATTTAAAAAGAGATTGAGAGGCGAGAGAAAGAAAATGAATGAGTATATTGTGTGTGAGTCTGGGGAAGGAGAAGCAGAGAACAGCAGGGCAGATGTGGATACAAGAAAATAGAGCTATTAGGAAAATCAAAATTCAAAAAGTAGTTGCTTTTTATTAAATACCTGTTGTGTACTAGGTACTATCAAAGATACTTTATTCGTAAACTCTTTTAATCCTCATAAATCCTGTAAGACAGGAATATGGCTGATTTTTATATATTCTTATAGAGAAGACATTGACCAGAGCTGACAAAGTCTAGTTTAAATGTGCTTTACAAAAGGCCAAGTAAACACCTACATAACTATGACAGGAAAGGATGCAGATAGCTCTGAGCATCACAGAACCCATCTCTGCAGGCCCAACCTGCAAGATAGCACCCTCAGGAAGCTGGTTCCCACAATGGTCAGACATGGATGAAGCTTGGAGTTAGAAGACCCAGCTTTCCATTGAGGGGCCCTGAGCAAATCTCATGGTGACATGCACATCCTGTCTCCTGCATCTCCAGCTGGACTCAGCTGCACATTATGACTTCACTTTATGACTCAGTAGGGACAAAATGAAACTGTTCCCCTTTTTGAGCTTGGAGAGAGAAGTCAGAGATGGGAAAACCAACAGGGGCTATCCAGGGGTGCTCTAGGTACCAGCTGCAGCTGCAGGGACAGAGAGAGCTCTGCTTATCCACCGGAATTATGGCTCCAGTGCAAGCCTCGCTTTGACTTGGACAAAGACTGCAGTGACACCTTATGCCCACAAGTGGGTGCTGTGAGATCAGCAGTCTTGCAATCTCAAGTTTTGAAGGAAGGTGGGTGAAGAGGTTTTGTTCTTGAGGACCTCCCAGAAAGAACATCAGCTCCAGACCCTCCTCTGCACAGGTCCCTGTCCTGGGCCATGGGGGATGGTGAGGGGAGAATTCCTGTAATTTTTCTGCCCAGAGAAACGTCTACCCTGTGGAGAGGGAGATCCTGTCCTCCTCTCTCCTGGAGAGCCATTCCTTCAGCCCTCAGAGCAGACATCATTCTTTTGAATTGTGATTTGCCTTTTCCTTACAAAACTCATGTGAGGCCAAAAATAGACAAGCCACCGTGTGGCTCTTATTCTGGGTTCAAATACTCCTAATATAAACACTGTATCAAATTTAGACTTACCACTTGGGGTAAGGGAGAGATTTTTTAATTAGCTGTAAAAGGATAAAAAGGACAAATTCCCTTTTTATTCATGAGTCACAGCTGGAAATTTGTCATAGGGAAAGAATCCTGAACTCTGCAATCAGGAGCTCATTTCTAGCTAAGGCTCTGCCATTAGCTTTTGTGTACAAAAGTCGGTTTCTGAAGTCAGAAGACTTGAGACTGAATTACTAGAGCTCTACAAGTTGGAATAATCTTTACCCTTTCCAAACTTCATCCACAAATGGACTCAAATAATAGCTAGCTCTTATAGCACTCTTGTGACGGTTCATTCAATTGTTCATTTATTCATTCAAAAGGTATCTGAGTACCTACTATGTGGGAGGCACTGTTCCTGGTGCTGAGGACACAGTTACTAAAACAGAAAAGGTCACTGCCACGTTGAACTTGTGTTCGACTGGGGAGGCAGATGCAGAAGATAACTTCAGAGCAGTGCTGTGAATGAAACGAACAGCAGGGCGTGGGGAGGGGCAGCTGTGGAGACGAGTGGTCTGGGAAGGCTCTTGGAGTCGAGACCCACGGAGAAGGAGCTCTGTGCAAGGCACTGGGAGGGGACATTCTAAGCAGGGTTCTTGGAAGTCCAGAAGTAGAAAAGGGGTTGGCCTGTTTGAAAAACAGAAAGGAGGCCAGCATGGTGAAAGCAAATAAGAGCACAGCAGGCTGTGGTTGGCAAGGCGGCGACACGAGAGCACAAAGGGCCCGTGGGCCGTGGCTCAGACATGGATCAGACCCTTGGTACAGCGGATGCCCCTGAAGGTGCTATGTGGTATTCAACGAGGTCATAGGAATTATGACTCTATCACCAGGCCTTGAATGGGCCGAATTAATGAGTGTTAAATGAGTACTTATTTATAATGAAACGAGTCTTACCAGAGCATACTTTCTATTTCCCATCCCCGCAAGCTTACGTGGCATCTATTGCCTCAAAATGGAAATAAGTTTTCAAAACTTGTTTATTTATAATGAACATAAAAAGTAACCTGGCCATGACTTGAAGAAATATTCTCTTTAATGGGAAAACAGGCTGTAGTCATTGGACATCTGGTCTAAGGCCCCAAGGCACAGGGAAGTCAGTACGGAACCCCAATCCCAATGTGGCCGTTGCGCTCACTGTGCCAGCTCAAAAGTCCTGGCAATTTATGAAGGATAAGCTACTTTGTTCCAAAAGCATTTTGACAGTGGGGAGGGGGAATGGAGGTGTTATGGTGAAGGTGCTCCTGCCAGGTGTGTCCTCACCCCCTGCCAACTGAGAGGTGGTGAGAAGGGGTCATTATTATCCACATCTCAAATTCTCAGTTTCAGGAACACTGGCATCTGCTTTTCCTCTAAGTTTGACTGCTGGGAGGTGGGTGGAGGCGTATATATCAAACATACTTGTGAAAACTAAAAAGGGAGTTATAAACAGTTGTGCCTGCTTTTTCTGGGAGAATTGTAGCATCTGAGCTATTCCGTATGATCATTTGATAGGTGATTTTGGTCATAGTCTGAAGAAATCGGGGTGGGAAGAGGAAAGGGTGGGAAAGGGATAGTGTAGAGAGTAGGAGCCAGGCATACCAAATACCAGCCAGGTATTGTGTTCAAATACCTAAATAGCTTTTGCATGATGACAGACTGACATCAGGCTGCAAAGATGGCGAGTGCTCCCTCTAGGGACCAGGGACATGGGCCTGGGGAAGAGGCAAGGACTTGGCCAGAGGGGTTAGTGTTGTGGACACGGCTTTCCAGGATTCAGAGTGCACACTGTTTCTACACCTAGCTTGTCAAAGTGCCTCCCCACATGGTAGCTGCTTATCCGCCTATGGGTGTTCTCATAGGACAACCTTAGTTTCTGGCAGGAACTAAGAACTAGTAAACCAGCAAGTGGTAAAGCCAGGATTCTAACACAGATCTCTGTGTCTCAAGAGCTTAACCACTACACTCAACACCGTGCTCACCTGGAACATTCTGAATTCACTGGTTCAGGTGGGGTCTGGAGATCATACTATGAAAAAGCTCCCCTAAGGATTCTAATATACCCTCTGTTGAGTTCATTTAAATATATAAATTAACAATTACCATTAATTAGACATATATAAAGAATCAGCAGCATGAAAGAGGAGAGCAAGGCTGGGCAAGGCAAGCAAATGACCTCAGTGAGTTAATTCAGGAAAGAAGGGAGAGCTCTTTAAAAAATTCTGACTTGAATTCCTAGTGAGATTCAAGAGGATAGCACTTTGATAAAACGTGAGTAGACTGCTATGAGAAAAGACCAATCAGAGAACTAGGATGATCTTGGAAACTAAAAACATGATTAGTTAAGTAACAGAGGATGTATAAACAGTAGAATGGACACTGCTGAAAACCGCATTGGTGCGCTAGAAGATTAACTCAGGCAAAACCAAAAGACAAGAGACGGAATTAGATAGACACGCAGAGTAGAGTTAGATTACTATCCACAAAGTAGGACTCCAGGAGGAGAAAATGAAGTGGACGGAGAAGAAGCAATACTAAAATTAATTTTAGAAGGAAAAGATTTTCCTGAGCCAAAGGAAAAAAAAACGAATTTTCAGATCAAAGTGCTCAGATTCAGATTCCTGAATTCCAAGGGTAAAGGCAAAATGCTATAAAAGGCAAAAAACAAACAAACAAAAAGCCTTACAGACCAAAAAAGAAAATATAGATCTACAAAAAAAGGAGAATCAGGCTGGTAGCACACTTATCAGAAAAACCTAACACGAGAAGTAATGTTTTTGGAGTTCTAAAGGAACTATGACCCTAGAAATTCTAGATACGCAGCTGAACTTTCATTCACATGTGAGGGAAAAAGAAAGGCATATCAGACATGGAAAGGCTTAGAAATTATACCACTTGGCCGGGTGCAGTGGCTCATGCCTGTAATCCTAGCACTCTAGGAGGCCGAGGTGGGAGGATCACTCAAGGTCAGGAGTTTGAAACCAGCCTGAGCAATAGCGAGACCCTGTCTCTGCTAAAAATAGAAAGACATTAATTGGCCAACTAAAAATATATAGAAAAAATTAGCCGGGCATGGTGGTGCGTGCCTGTAATCCCAGCTATTCGGGAGGCTGAGGCAGGAGGATCGCCTGAGCCCAGGAGTTTGAGGTTGCTGTGAGCTAGGTTGATGCCACGGCACTCTAGCCCAGGCAACAGAGTGAGACTCTGTCTCAAAAAAATAAAAAAATAAAATTATACTACTCAATGCACTATTTCCTAAAAAAGTTGTCTGAGGAAGTATTCCAGCCAAATAACAACAACAACAAAAAAACCACAAATAACTCAAAGATGAAAGGATATGGAACACAAGAAGCCATCTGTGGTAAGCAAGGAACCAGTAAAATTTTAGTTAATTTTAAATAACTGTGGATTATGAGGTTGTATATTTAAGAAAAAAAGCTTAGTAATTTGGACTAAAATCCAGATTATTTCTAGAATAATATCATCAAAACACATTTAAGAATCTCTTAAAAATAACTTGACAAACTCATAGAGAATAGTAAACAGTCCTCAAAACTTAACATCATATAAATTAAAATAATTATATAGAGAATATGAGTCACCAGTTAAAAGCTTGATTTTATAGCTGTTAAGACAACTTCGAGGCCATCAGAGAATGTGCACACTTCTAAATGCCCATTATTCCCCCAAATTGATCAGGCACTGAGCAAGGCAACAAAAATCAGAAATGTTACATTATGTGAGTACATTGCAGGATAACAAAAACGAAACCTTTAACTACTTAGAAATTTTTAAAAACAGAAAAATCGTTAGCAAATCTTATTAAGAAAAAAAGATAAAACAAATGTACAATGTGAGAAATCAAAAGCGAGATATAACCACAAGTTTGGAGATTTAAAAGCAACAGTCTGTTTTGTACAACTATACACCAACACATAGAGAGAGAGATAAAATGGATACTTTTAAGGGAAAATACAAATCAACAAAACCAAATTAAAAAAGTTATAATGATCTTTCTCCAAAGAAAAGTTACTAGGCCCACATGTTTTATGGATGGATTTTATCAAATATTTGAGGAACAGAAAATTCCTATGTATTCTTTAATTTTCCCAAGCATAGTAAAAGTTTAAAAGTTGGACTTCTTTCCAACTTCTTTTAACTTTACTGTCAAAGATCAGGTAAAACTACAGTAATTTGCTGTGGTAATTGCTGTAATAATTGTCTATACAAAGAGATGATTGGGAACACAATAGAGTGGAGAAATATGACTGAGTGGGAATTTGTGTATGACACAGTTGGCATTTCAAGTGGAATGATAAGATGGTGGATTACTCAATAAATAAATGGTTTTGGGGAAATCGGCTATCCATTTGGAAAAAATAAAGTTAGATCTCTATGTCAAAGTATAAGTCAAGATAAATTCCCTATGACACACATATACATATATATATATATATATGTATGTATGTATATAAAACAAACCCCCCAAAACCAACAACTAAAAATTAGTATAAGAAAACATGGGAGAATATTTTTACAGTTTTGGAGAGGAGAAGACTTTTTTCCTTCCATGACATTAAAGCTAGAAACCCATAAAGGAAAACATCACCGATTTAATCACCTTAATTCTTAAAATTTCTACCTGAATTCTCCTGGAGACAAATCTCTGCATATTTAAAATGCATATATGTTTTGACACAATAGTTCCAGTCTTAGGGAATTTACTTTCAGATATGCTCACATACTTGTGCAAAGGCTTATGTACAGGTATATCTTATATTATTGTACTCCATTTTATTACACTTCGCAGATATTGCGTTTTTTATAAATTGAAGGTTTGTGGCAATCCTGTGTTGATCAAGTCTATTGGTGCCATTTTTCCAATAGCATGTGCTCACTCTTGTGTCTGTGTCAGTATTTTTTTGAGACAAAGTCATGTTCTGATGCCCAGTGGCATCACTGTAGCTCACTGCAACTTCAAACCACTTGCCTCAGCCTCCCATGTAGCTGGGACAACAGGTGCATGCTGCCACGCCCAGATGATTTTTCTTATTTTTTTGTAGAGACAGGGTCTCACTATGTTGCTTAGGCTGGTCTAGAACTCCCGGCCTCAAGCAATCTTCCCACCTTGGTCTCCCAAAGTGCTAGGATTACAGGTGTGAGCCACTGCACCTGGCCTTTTTAGCAATATTTTAAAATTAAGATTTTTTTTTAAGACATAATGTTGTTGTGCACTTAACAGGCTACAGTATAGTATAAACATAACTATTGCTGCCATATTCACTTCATTGTAGTCTAGAATTGAACCTGCAATATCTTTGAGGTACGCTGATATAAGAATATGCATTTGACACCATTTGTAATAGGGAACACCTGGAATCAACTCAAATGTCTAAAAATAGCATGCTGGTTAGAAAAATTATAGTAAATCCATACAATGGATTATTATACAGCCATTAAAGAAAACTAGGTCTAGCTATGGAAAGATGCCCATAAAAAAAGATGTCTACTATAATTCACTGTGTGGCATGATTCCATGTGTAATTTTGAATAATGTGATTGTATATGCTGAGAAAACATTTTTTTAAATGTGTAAACATAACAATGCTGTACTTCTGGGGAGTGGTTATTGGGTGAAAGTTAGATAAAAGAAGGAAGGCTGAAGGGATACTTTTACATTTTGCTTCAAATACTTCATTTGTTCACAATACATATATTTTAAATTATCTGGCACAAGACACCACAAATAAAGAGAAATGACAGGATGGTAGAAAATATTCACAACATGACAAGCTGTTAACAGCCTTAATATGTAATTAGCTATTACAAGTCATTAAGGAAAAAAAGGAAAAAAAAATGACAATAGCGGCTAAGATTTACCGAGTAGTTACTATGTGCAGGTTTTAACTTATTTAATAACACTTACAGCAATCCCATGATGTAGGTACTATTATTATTCCCACCTTTCAGATGGGGACATTGAGACCCAAAAAAGTTAAATCACCTGTCCAAGGTTAAAAAACAGCAAATGATTGTGCAGAAATTCAAACATGGGCAGTTTGGCTCCAGAATTAAGCTATAATATATTGCTTCTCAATAGACTTATGGGCAAAATATACAGAAAGATAACTTACTAGAGAGAAGAAAAATGGCCAATAAACCCAAAATTGTTCAGTTGTATAACAACAAAAGATATCAGACTTTTGTCTGTTAAAATATCAGGCTGTAAGGAATAATTGGTAGGGAGGGGATGGGAGAAAAATCCTGCTCTGTCACATACTCTTAGTGGGAATGAAAATCAGTACATCTTTTATGTATTGAAATTTATAGAGTATTTATCAACATATAAAATATATACATTCTTTGGCTCAGTAATTCTATTTCTAGGACTTGACTCTGAGAAAGCAATTGGATAAGAGAGTCAAGATGTATACATAAGGATTTCCATTCTAGAGTGAAAATTTAGAATATATACACAAATAATGCCTATATATTTATATATATTAATATAAATTATACATATACACGGAAACACTGATTATCTCTAGATTAAGAAAAAACTTGCACTTTCTGTATTTCTATATTATTTGCTTCTTAAATTTACTATGCATGTATCACTTTTATAAACAGAGAAACAGTAAAAACAATAAAGTTTTCATATATACACATATGCATTAAAAATTCCAGAGTTTAGAGACCCAGCCTTAAGTCTATGAGCCAGCTATAAGAAGGTACATAGACTCCCTGACCTTTGGATGCTGAAAACAAAAGCACTAGAGCTTTGTGATGTATAAAGGCAACCAAGAAATAACAAAGTTTCTTGAAATCTGAATGCCCAGGTGACAGGAAAACAATACTGTAAGTATTCAGAATATTCCTGCCACCCCACCTTACCCTGTCCTTCTCAGGAGACCAGGGACCACTAGGGAAGCCTATGAGTCTGCCGTGTGGACTCTCCAGGTGTGGCTCCAGGGACAGTCCTTGGTGCTGTGCCCCACACTTCTGCAGTGCAGGAGGGAGATGTCTGCAGAAGCCATCATGTCTCAGAGAATTGGGGCAACGGTGTACTCTGGATTAGAATCTTTTTGCTTTTCTTTTTGTTTCTGAGATAGGGTTTTGCTCTGTCACCTCAGTTAGAGTGCAGCAGCATCACCACGGCTCACTGTAACCTCAATTGTTGGGCTCAAGCGATCTTCCTGCCTCAGCCTCCCAAGTAGCTGGGACTACAGGCATATGCCACCACTCCTGGCTAACTTTTCTGATTTTTGTAGAGAAGGGGTCTCGCTCTTGTTCAGGCTGGTCTTGAACTCCTGGCCTCAAGCAACCCTCCCGCATCAGCCTCCTAAAGTGCTAGGATTACAGGTGTGAACCATGCCAGGCTCTGGATTGGAATCTAATCTAATCTTGGCCCATGGGATCAAGATCAGAATTGCATGGCTCTTACTTTAAAAACTAAATTTTATTTTAACTCTATTTTATAAAGAATAGGAACTCCATATTTTAGTAAAATGGTTATTCTGGTTTGAGGTTTCAGTAAAAACCTCAAATGTAAAGGAAGCTTTCCAACTGGCAAAACCTATTTTCAAGTTTAGAAAATATTCTGATATCACATGAAAATTTCTCTTGTCTTTAGTGCAGGAGTTAGTAAACTTTTTCTGTAAAGGGCCAAATAATAAATACTTTAGGCTTTGTGCGTCATATGGTCTCTACTGTGTCTATCTACTCAACTCTACCATTTTGGAAGGAAAGCAGGCATAGGCAGTATGTCAGTGAATGACTATGTCTGTGTTCCAATAAAACTTTATTTACAAAAATAAGTGGTGGGCTAAATTAGGCCTTCAGGCTATACAGTATGCTGACACCTATTTTAGATACTCAATTTTAGAAGTGGTCTATTTTATCATGTCTCCCCCCAACTTATGTTACCTAGGCTAAGAGGGTGGCCTGGTTTTTGAAGTTATCTTCTGAGGGGCAGTCTGCACATCCTTTCTCTCAAGAAATGAGATGTGCTTCAATGCCATGTAATTGTACAGAGCTGTCATTCTCAAAACTGACAGCGAAAGTTTGGAGATGTGCAACTCTCATGGGTGTTCTTGCTCCCTGGAGTGGCCACACGACTGTGACAGCTGCCACAATCCTTCCCGCCACACGCCACACCTTCAAGTCCACTCTACCGCGTGCGTGCACACACAGCTCAGTGTTGGGCCTTCCCCTCTAGTTTAAGGGAAAATGAAGATCACTGAAGAGATGGTATGGAGAGATTTAGAAATGACTCAGAAGAGCTACAGATAAACAAGATTTCCGAATGTGCGTGTACATGTGACTAAGGATGTGGGTGCCAGTTGTTGGAAGAACAGCACAGTGGGATTATCCTGTCTCTCTACAGACAACCCAAAAAATTACTGAGAATTCACACAATGTGACATCTACACCAGAAACCACCTCTCAAAAGAAAGGAATGGCTAAGGTAATGTTCAGCCACCTGATTCCTCCCATTTAAACACTATAAACACTGGGGCAAAGAAAATTTGCTTTAAAAATAGCAGTATGTGTAGAGAAAATTTGGGAATTAATAAAAAGCTGTCAAGTATCCTGAACCCCAATTTGGTAATGTATTAATCTTGAATAATGTTTGTGAATGAAAGCAAAAAGTAGAGAACTCATAAAATTTACATTTTTTCTTTTATTATAAAGTATGATTCAAACAATAAGCACTTATTGAGAACCTACTAAATACCAGGCATTGTGCTAAATGTTTAGACACAAACACTATGTAGTATTTTTCCTTTAAAAACTGCCTATTAATAAAATATAACGCATTTGAATTGTAGATATAAGTGGTAATTGTATGAATATCCAAGAATCACTGCGATGCCCTAATTTTACTAAACAACCAATATTCACGAATGCTCTTATTTGAGCTAACGAATCCTTTTTTTTTTTTTTACAATAATAGGGTTCTAGTTATGGATTTGCTAGTAGTTTCTTTCTTTCCTAGATATGACATATACTATGGTTAAGAGCACACGTTTAGAGGACAGTTAATACTAATTTGCCCATTAGGAAGAAGTCCTAAGAAATGCTGGGTTCATCCTACATTGGATTTATATGTACTCATGAGCACTGCCTTTAAATGAAAGCTTCAGCTCAAATTCAACATAGCAGAGTAATGCTGCTGTCCGGAGATGCCCAGCATAAAAGCAACCTCTGACTGCTGAGCTACTTACAGCGAAGGGGTGGTAGGGGGCAGCGGGGGGAGCTCCACGGGGCCCTGCTGGTGGAGGCAGCACGGACAGTCCTGTTGAAAAGATGCCAAGTGCGCTGAGGTTCAACCCTGGGATCAGATTGGCTTGTTGCTGGGAACAGAAATGGAGAAAAAAATGAGGGGAGGAGACCAGAGAGGCCCAGCTCACCTGGGTCAACCTCCATCTCTGTCTGGATGGCACCAGCATCTCCTAATCAGCAATGCCCTGGCCCTATGGACCTCTACCACATCCTGTGTTGGGGGCGGATGCCAAACTGCAACCTGACCATGATGTTCCTTCAATGCTTCTCTGCCACCCTTGGGAATGTCTATACATCTTATCACGGCAAATGAGGCTCTTCCTGGGGATGGAGGCCACCTTGCCAACCTCACTCCTGCTAACCTCTCATCCTCACCCTGCCTGATCCTGTTCCCTAAATGCCTCACATGCTCTCTCACCTCTGGGCCCTGTGCATCCTGTCTCCCATGCAAGGAAGTGGTTTTCTAAGTCCTACTCACCTGTGGGTTTCACCTGAGCTTAGATGTCCCCTCATACAGGAAGCTTTCTCTCATCCCAAAAGTCTTAGCTCAAATGCCCTGTCTGTGCTCTTCTAACATTTCTATGTTTCCTTAAAACAGCACACATCACATATTTGAATCTCTTATTTAATTACTTCTTTCCCTTTTAAGACCATAATTTCCTTGTAGAAAGAGACTGTATTACTTAGTGTTGTGTTCTCAGTGCCTGGTATATAGTAAGTACTCAATAAATATTTATTGAATGACTATGTTTAAAACAAACTGGACTAATAGTTTTTTCTAACTCTATTCAGGGAAAGCTCAGACACTTCACTAGGATACCACATTGGTAAATTCATCCAGGTTCAGGATTGTTCACAACTTTCTCTCTTCCTTACTTAGTTGTCAGCTTTGTGATCGTATCACTTGTTTGCTTATTTCACATTTAAACCTGGAGATGCCCACACAGGCTAGGGCTGAGTTTTAACTACACAGCCCTTCAGAGGCAGAGGAATGTGGTCACCTATTCTGGACTGTGTCCAACCTGCTCCCATCTTTGATTCTCTGAACGTGAAGCAGTTTTCTGACATTTTCTGTTTTCTTGTCTGTGGCTTCAGCCACCCAGTAAGTTGCCTTCTTTTAGAATGTTTGGAATAGCAGAGCCAGGATCCTTCGCCTTTACCTCATTTGGTTTACAAGATCTAATTTTGTTATTCACCTATCAGTGCATGACTTTGGCACAGACATGAATGAATCTAAGTGATACAGTCAGGCAAAGAAGTTTGGATCATCCAGACCCTTTTGTAGGTTTTCTAGGTGTTCATAGAAAGAGATGTTTATCATAAAATGTCAAGAGTCCATAAGGAGAAAGTGAAGATCATCGGATGATACCTCCACAGACAAATATGTTCAAACATGAGGAGAGGGTCACACTGCAGTCTTGCCCTCCTCACCGTGTCCCATAATTCCCATGTGATGTGGGCTGCTAAGCTGGGAGCTGGCATGAGGCAGGGGACAGATTACAGACTTGTGGAGAGTGCTGCAGTGATGCAATTGGGATTTAACCCACAGAGCTCTTTGTCAACATTTATTTCTCTAAGAAATGTTATTGGGTCTGAGATTTGCTTCAAGGTCATCCAACAGGAATGGGAAGTGGATGTGGATGAAGGTTCAGATGAAACAAAACAGGCCACGAGCTGGTAACTGCTGAAGCTGGATTACAGGCATATGTGGACTTATTGGAGCATCCTCTCCATTTTTTTATATGTTAGAAAATTATCATAAAAAAGTGAAAAATGTTACTCTTCTGGGCTGAGCTTGGGCTTTCCTGATGACCAAATATTTTTAAGAATTTTTTGAATGCCAGCCTGGTATCTCCCATTATAAAGTGAAAACTAGGTAGTACTAACAGGAAGAACAAACCTAAATCAGTTTGCTAGAAGTATCAGTGAGAGCTCAGGTAGTTGGCAACATTTATTGGGTAATCTGAAAGTGCAGATCAGCAAGCAAAGGATGAAAATCAAAAGTTAATTTCAAAGTATGGATTTTTAAAATTTAAAAAGCATATGGTAATAAATAAATAAATAGAATTTAAAAAGCAACAAGACAATATCACAGAAAGTTTGGAAAGCAGAAAATCCCACTTTCCTAATATACTGGCTACTTCTATTTTTGTGTATAACCTTCCAGTCATTCTGATCATATTAATTTATATAACTGTAACCCTAGTTATATACTTTTATATCTTACTTTCTTAATAACATAGTATCATAAGCATTTCCTCATTTTGCAGCCTTCAAAGTTACAATTTAAATGACTTCTAGTGTGTTTATCATTTATTAGTTGGTTTCTTGATTGTTTTAATTCCTTAATCCTAAGCAGTCGAGAAAAATCCTGCATACCTATCCCTAAGGTACTTCCTTATTAGCTGAATGACAATTACTCTTAGAGCAGCCTGGGCTATGCCTGGAAGCACATGTGAAACCAGTAGAGAAGAAAGCATTAGGAACTTACGTTAACAGCCAGCATATCATTTTCAAAGGCCTCTCGGAGCTTCTTCATGATCTCTATCTCGGCATTGGCACAGGCCTCAACTGTGCCCTTCACAGTGATGGTTCTTTCGGGGTTATATATGCTCAAATCCTGCAAACTGGCCAATGGGAAAAAGAAAGAAATTTCCTTTTTTTTTTTTTTTTGAGATAGGGTCTTGATCTGTTGCCCATGCTAGAGTGCAGTGGCACCATCACAGCTCACTAGAACCTCAAACTCCTGAGCTCAAGAGATCCTCCTGCCTCAGTCTCCTGAGTAACTGGGAATGCAGGCATGTACCACTGTGCCTGGCTAATTTTTTTTTTTATATTTTGTAGAGATGGGGGTCTCAAACTCCTGGCTTCAAGCAATCTTCCCGCCTTGGCTGCCCAAAGTGCTAGGATTACAGGTATGAGTCACCAAGGCTGGTTAAAATTTCCTTCTTTAAAGAGAAAAAATAAAATCCCAGAAAAATCACAAACAAGTCTTGGTAGAGAAGAAGATGACTGATTTCCTCACAACATACTAATGTAGAATCCCTGACATTTCCACTAGATCACATCCCTAGTGGAAAATGTGTAATTTGTAACTATTTATGTATTTGTATTTGAAGATGATGGAAATAATTACATCATTTATGATTATATTCCCATTTTAGGGAAAATTAAATGAATGACTTGGGCATATCAAAATGTATAAGCTCTCCATTATTAGGCATAATTAATCTAAATGGGTGGCTTACGATGAGATTGTTATCTTGGTCCCTGTTTCATGTTCAATTTTCTTCAAATTTCTGCCTTCTTTCCCAATCAGTCTTCCAACCAAGCCATTGTGGGCCAAGATTTTCAGAGGAATCTCTTCAGCTCTAAAAGAGACAAACAACAATTTAATATTTAAGACAACATAATGGTTGTCTTCCTAGAGCCTTTACCCTGCTTTTGTCTTATGAATGGAAGTTATTTTGTACAGGTACCAAGTGGTGATGGGTTTCAGGAGAGGCCAGGTCTCTCATCAATCCCAGTTCATGAATTTTGATTAACATAAGCCAAACCATGGTATTTCTACTCCCATGTAGTGATTGGTTGGAAGTGGGTCCATGAAGCAGATCTGGCCAATGAGGTAGAAGAAGAAATCTGTTGGGTGACTATAGGAAGAAAGTTTTCCTTGCCCTTAAAAAAGGCACAAGGGAGAGTGACATCAGTGAGATGGCACACGAGGACGCCACAGGCTCTCTTTCCCTTTCACAGACACCTCAAATTAACCATAATAGATCGACCAGAACACTTCCATGAGAACTCTAGAGATCAAGTGAGAAGCTTTAACACCAAGGCCATTGTAAATAAAGAAGGGATTCCAACAAAAGGGGTAAGAAAATTCATAGTGTTTGGCTCATCATTCATGCCGTCCCCCGACATGGCACAGCAAAGAGCAGATGGGAAGAAACACCACTGGCTAGGCTCCTCCCTTGGGATGAAAACAAAAGACTAGATCATGGATCCAGTATTTTGGTTTGTCTGGGGGATTCATGAAAAACTGTTTTTTATGTTACTGACAGGATTGGCACCAGAGTTTGGAAGATGCTGAAAATAGAGACAAGTGGCATGTTAGAGCTGGATGTTTGTAGCCAGACACCAGAGGGATCAAGGAATCAAAAAAGAAAAAAAAAAGAAAGAAAGAAAGAAAAGAAAAAGAAAAAGAAAGCAGAAAAGGTCTGAAAGGTCTCTAGAACCTTTAACTAGGCTGATTAATGAAGGTCTTTCACTGCAAAGTACACAAAGACTAGGAAAAGTGGTTGCTTTGTCAAATGCCAACTGCCCCCCCAAATTACTAGGCATACAAAGAAACAGTGAAACATGGCTCAAAGTAACAAAATAAAATGCCAAACACTGACCCTAACGAAACACAGATCTATGAGTTCCTTGACAAAGAATTTAAAATAACTGTAAAGATGATCAGTGAGCTAAATGAGAACTAAATGAAGTCAGAAAATGATGTATGAACAAAATGTGAATAACAACACAGAGACAGAAATTATAAAAAAGAACCTAACAGAAATTCCAAAGCTTTAAAATATAATAACGGAACATAAAAATTACTTAGAGAGGTTCAACAGCTGGCTTGATCAGGCAGAAGAAACAATCAGCAAACTTGAAGTTAGGTCATTTGAAGTCATCAAGCCATCCTCCCGCAAAAAAAGAAGAAGAAAGAATGAGGCCATGTGCGGTGGCTGATGCCTGTAATCCGAACACTTTGGGAGGCTGAGGCAGAAGGACTGCTTGAGGCCGGGAATTCAAGATCAGTCTGGGCAACATAGTGAGATCTTGTCTCTATAAAAATTTTTTAAAAAGCTAGCTGGGTGGCCGGGCGTGGTGGCTCACACCTGTAATCCTAGCACTCTGGGAGGCCGAGGTGGGCGGACAGCTCAAGGTCAAGAGTTCGAAACCAGCCTGAGCAAGAGCGAGACCTCGTCTCTACTATAAATAGAAAGAAATTAATTGGCCAACTAAAAATATATAGAAAAAAATTAGCCAGGCATGGTGGCACATGCCTGTAGTCCCAGCTACTCGGGAGGCTGAGGCAGTAGG